>PVIU01004397.1:0-14449 GCA_004026605.1 Ondatra zibethicus | reverse complement strand
GGGATATCTTGTGGTCCCTTGTAGTAGTATGTTGGCTGGAGGGCTCTCAGATTTAAAAAAAAAAAAAAAAAAAAAAAAAAAAACCCAAAAAACTGTGATCTACATGCAGGGTCACACCAGTTACTTTTTAAAATATTTTAATTATTATTTTGTTTGTATATGTTTTGATTGCATGATGTATGTGTACTATGTGATGGCCTGGTGACTTCAGAGGCCAATAAGATCCTCAGAAACTGGATTTATGGCTGGTTGCCTAAGAGTGCTGGGAATCACACCTGGGTGCCCTGATAGAGTAGCCAGTGCTCTTCTGAGCCATTTCTCCATCGCTCCCCCTTCCCCCATTGGATATTTTTAAAGAATATACATTTCGGGAGGCAGGCAGAAGCAAGCTAGAGTATAATTCAGGAGACCACAGTGGTAGCTACAGCTAGAGAAAGACCAGTTGGGGGTATACCCAGACATGGTCAGGGTCTGTCTATTTTTCTGAAAAACTAGACATGGGTGAGAGAAATTATCGTAAGATAGATGTTTCAGCCGGCTTGCTAAAGGGCAGAGTTTGCATTTAATGATACCAGGAGCAGGTGTTTGTATTCTGTTGGAGGTGGAAAGGGAGGGATAATGGGTTCAATTTAGGATATCTGAAACTTGAAATGGTGAGTTTTACATTCAAATGGCAATTTCAATTTCTAATCTTTCTGTTCTTACAAAATATATCTGTTCTTACAAAAATGTTCCATAAACTGTCTAGCATTTAAATAGTATTTACATATTTATATATTCTCGCTACAACTATTTCTTCCTTTTGCAAAACTAAAATCCTCAAGTTCTGCAGGCCACCATTTTATTTTCCATTTCTATAAACTTGACTCTTCCAGGAGTCTGATTTAAATGTTATCACACAGCATCTGTCTTCTGCAATTGGCTCGTTTGCTTTGCAGTTCCAGGGATTTGAACCTATAGTCTTGAGCAGGACAGGCAAGCAATCTAACTCTATTCTACATCCCCCTTTCAATTACAATGTCTCATCATAAGGTTCCCCATGCTATAGCCACATCAAGAGTTCACATGCCACATTTTATTTATTCAGTCCTGTTTGATAGAACAACTGAGTAGCTTCTATCTTTTGGCTAATATAAATGCATCTATAAATATGGGTGAACAAAAGTCTGTTCAAGTTCCTACTTTTTAGGGGTTTTTTGGTTTGTTTTTTTGTTTTGTTTTGTTTTGTTTGTTTGTTTTTTTCTAGAAGCAGGGTTTCTCTGTGGCTTTGGATCCTGTCCTAGTACTCACTCCTAGTACATCAGACTGGCCTCGAACTCACAGAGATCCACCTGCCTCTGCCTCCCGAGTGCTAGGATTAAAGGTGTGCACCACAATCCCCTGATAAAACATCTCTAAGAATTTCTTACTGTTATTTTGTTTTTGAGGTAAGGTCTCACTAAATAGCCCAGGCTAACTTTAAACTTGTTATAATCTTTTGCTGTCTCAGATTCTTCTCTCTTTTTATTGATTATGTATAAACTGTTCTGGGCACCAGATCTCAGATCTCATAATGGGTGTGAGCCATCATGTGGGTGCTGGGAATTGAACTGAGGACCTCCAGAACAGCAGTCAGTTCTCTTAATCTCTGAGCTATCTCTACAGCACTGTCTCAGATTCTTAAGTGCTGTAATTATAAGATCAATATATCTATTTTAATTTTTTTTTAAAGACAGGGTCTCATGACTGCTGGGCTAACCATAAACTCAGTATGTAGCTAAGCCAAAGATGATCTTGAGGGGTCAGGAATTAGCTCTGTGGTATAGTGCTTACCTAGCAAGCGAAAGACCCTGAGTTGGGTCCTCAGCTTCCACCCCCCGCAAAAGAAGACAAAATAACAAAGATGATCTTGAACTTCTGATCCTCTTATGCTACATCCTAGCCCCCAAAATAATCACTATCTACCCCCCACGCTATTTTGAATGGGTTATTTGTGTAGTGTGTGTGTGAGTTTTAAAGAGATATACCTCCCTCTGCCTCTCTGGGATTAAAGGTACCTGCTACTTTGTCTAGCTCACCCACCCATCCCGCCCCCCCTTTTGAAAGTCAGATTTAATTTTATTTTATGAATATGGGTATTCTGTCTGAATGTATGAGTGACTGGTGCCCCAAATGCACATCAGATCCCTGGGAACTAGAGTTACCAATGGTTATAAGCCCACAAGTAGGTACTGAGAATTGAACATGGGTCCTCTGGAAGAGCAGTCAATATTCTTAATTGCTAAGTCATTTCTCCAGTACCATAAGGATTCTTTTATATATGAATATCCAGATTTCCCAACACCATTTGTTTCCCTAATGATTACCTTGTCATCTGTGTCCAAAATCATCCCAGCATATGTACAAAGATTCGTTTCTTGGCTTCCCATTTTATTCCTTGGTCTAGATATCTACCAGCCTGATGGTTTTGTTTCAAACTGGGCCTTGGGTAGCCCTGACTAATCTTGAACTCATGGTCCTCTTGCCTCCACCTCCCAAGAGCTAAAACTACAGAAATGCATCACTACCATGCCTATGCCTAGAACCTTAGTATCACAAAGCCAGAATTATTTACAGTCAGCATATGAAGTTTTGATTTTGTTTTTTTTGTTTCTTGGAGGGGGGGTTGAGACAGGGTTTCACTGTAGTTTTAGAGCCTGCTGGAACTAGCTCTTGTAGACCAAGCTGGCCTCAAACTCAGAGATCTGCCTGCCTCTGCCTTCTGAGTGCTGGGATTAAAGGTGTGCACCACCACTGCCCATCTTTTTTTTGGGGGGGGTGGATATGAAGTTTTGAAAGCAGAGATTTGACTCTGTTCAAGATTGCTTTTGCTACTTGGGTTGCTTCTTGAGATTTATGTGGTCAGTTTTTCCAGTTGTTGTCAAAAAGATTACTATGAGTTCTAGGGCAGATAGATCACTTTCTAAAGTGGCATAATAAATCTTATAACATTTCACTGCCATTTAGAAGCTCCTTTCAGAACCTCGCCACACTTATCATTTATGTTCATCCTTCTTATGCAAGCTCCAGCATGCTGTGATTGGTTTTGTTGGTGGTGGTTGGGGTATTACTTGTGTGGAGGCCAGGACAACCTCAAAAGTCATCAAGAATGATCTCCAGTAAGTCATGATGGCATGTCTTTTTGTTGCTGAGACAGGGTTTCTCTGTGTAGACCTGGGTGTACTAGAACTAATTCTGTAGATCAGGCTGGCATGAGATCTGCCTGTCTCTGCCTCCTGAGTGCTGTGATTAAAGGCATACACCAACACATGTTGTTGTTCTGGGAGGCACGGGAAGGCAGATGTCTGTGAGTTCAAGGCCAGCCACATCTACACAGTGAGTTCATGATCCTGTCTCAAAAAAAAGGAAAGAGACAGAGGAAGAAAGAGAGAGAGAAAAATGGATGGGAGGGAGGAAGGAAGGAAAGAAAAAGAAAGAAATACAGAACGACAGCCAGCCTTCTACTATCTTTGAAACAAAGGCTCTCATTGGCCTGGAGTGCATCAGGTAGGCTGGCTGGCCAGTGAGCTCCGGGGATATGCCTCCTCAGTGTCCTCCCTTGTTGTATGGCCAAGTCCTCCAAAAGCAAACACTGCCTTCAGAGAGGAAAAGGATGCTCATAAGCCTCAGGAGATTAAAAGGTCATACATGCAGGAGGACAAAAACATGGAAGACTACTGATAGCTCCTACAAAGTTATTGGGGAGTGGAAAGAAAGACATGTTGGGAGCCACCTTCAAGTTGCAGTGCTACAGGTTTCCGGAGCCATGTTTGAGTGGGCTTTCTGGTGGTGCAGCTACTTCTATGTTATCTGTGCTTCTTGTATGTAACCTCTCACCTGATAGTAATCCCAGCAAGATGTTCAGGAGATATTGGTGCAGTCATTACTTTTGTCTGTTGTGAGCTTAGGTGAAGACATGCATGTTTGTGTTTGTTACCGCGGGAAGTCGGCTACACAATACCTCCACACCCAGCTTTTTATATCGGTACTGAGGACTGAACTCAGGTCCTGAAGTTTGTGAGGCAAGCATGTTACTGACTTAGCCATCTCCGCAGCCTCGAGAGCTTTTTTTTTTTTTTTTTTGGTTTTTCAAGACAGGGTTTCTCTGTAGCTTTTGAAGCCTGTCCTGGAACTAGCTTTTGTAGACCAGGCTGGCCTTGAACTCACAGAGATCCACCTGCCTCTGCCTCCCGAGTACTGGGATTAAAGGCGTGTGCCACCACCGCACAGCCTCAAGAGCTATTTTTAAAGGGCCTTAAGAACCCTAAAATCCTCCCTTGCAACTTGTCCCTTTTGGAAGCTCTATCTCACTTTTCTTTGGTAACTCTACATTTTCCTAAAACAAACACCCTAGAAATTTAAACAATAAATTTTCTAAATTAAACTTAATAATATATGTGAAATTTCCTAAGGAGAAAACTTGTATCAGAAAATGATTAAGAAACAACAGGCCCAGGAGGTGGTGATGCACACTTTTGATCCCAGCACTTGGGAGGCAGAGACAGGTGGATCTTTTTGAGTTCAAGGTCAGCTTGACCACCAGGGTTACTTAGAGAAACCCTGTCTTGAAGAGGAAAAAAAAAAAAAAGAAAAAAAAAAAAACCATGAAAACTTTACAAAGCACTGATTGCTAGTATGTTACTAATGTCTCCAATAGTTGGCTTATATGCCAGAAAATAAAAGGAACTAAACTTTGTTCCTAAGATTTCTGGTGGAGAGAGAAAAATGAGGACAGATTACCATGTAAATATTTAGGATTACAATGTAACACTTTATGTTTGAACTTCAATAATGGCATGTCAGTTCATGGACTGATTGTAAAAGCTGTTTATATTAAAGACTCATGTATCTGTTAAGAATCTTTTTGGTTTGTTTTGTCTTTGCTTTTCTGTGTAATAGTCCTGGCTATCCTGGAATACACTCCGTACACCAGGCTGGCCTCAAACTCACTGAGATTCAACTGCTTTCTGACTCCTGAGTGCTGGGATTAACACTGCCCAGCCTGTTATGAAATCTTTTATCTGATGAGACAAGAGACAGAAAAATAAAAAGCATATAGCACACCTTCAGTATTACAGGTATCAAGCATAGAAGTTTCTACTATTTTGAGCCTGACATGATCTTCAGGGCAGATATCACATCACAGAAAATTTTTCACAATAAAAACATCTACTTGCATGCACACCTTAAATATACATATATTCATATTCACACAGACCAATATGTGCATGTACACACACATACCTATTTTAAAGAAATTAAAAATTTTAAAGAAATCTACCTATTCCAAATACAATAGAAATAGCCAGCAACATTGCTGGAGGATCTAGTTTTACATATAGTAGCACTCTGGATTTGTCCATTATGCACTATGTTTCTGCCTAAAACACTCTCTAGTCTCACCGTATTATCATAGTAAATGAGAAGGAAGAACCAAATCATAGGCAGGTTTCAATTTCCACCAAGAATTACTCCTGTAGTAATTGTTTCTACATGACATGGTGGCATATACCTGTAATCAGTCACAGGGAGGCTAAGGCAGACATTGAAGGCAGCCTGGGCAATCACAAGTAACTTTTATGTGAGACATGCCTATAAAAAGTTAGTAAGAACTATAAAATAGTTTTTAGGGTATTTAAATTCTACACTGAGCGTCAGTATGGTGGCATATGCTTATAATTCCCAGCACTCAGGAAGCTAAGCCAAGAGGACGGACAAAAAATTCAAGGCCATCCTGGGCTACATAGCTAGACCCTATCTCAAAACAAAATGAAATGCTTTACCTTTCCTGCCCATTTTGAGACAAAAATCTTGCTATGCATGACAGGTTGGCTTGGAACTCTCAATCTTACTGCTTCTGATTCCTAAATTCTAGGATTACAAACATATACCACCATCCCTAGACTACTAAAAAGTGTCTTAATTCAGCCATCATACTACATTTACAAACTTTTATATTGTACAAATACAGCATTCTACACACTGCACCATATTTAAATATTACTGAACATAACAAATTGTATTAGACAAACCCAGAAGATATTGCAAGAAAACTGTGGATACAGAATTTTAAATATGGTACTATAAAGTAACAATTAATATGCCACAGAAGATATGCCTTTTAGAAGATCATTTTACCATTCTGCCAACATTGCAGGTGCTACCAAACTATCAATAGTTAGCTGAGCTTCCTAATGCTCAGATTCTGGATAACAGAGTTGTTTAAGTGAAAATGCTTGAGAGAAGTCTATAAAATTACAGAATTATGAGTGGGATCCAAAGCTTTGTTAGACTGATAACTTAAGCCTCAAAGTGCTAAGTAATATACTTCAATAATTAAGACCCCAGCCAAAATCCAGTTCATAAAATGTTAATGTACAATATTTATTAGTGTAATTTATTTAGCACAATGACACAGTAAAATGTCCCAATATACAAACTGTTAAAAGTCTAAAGTCACAAAAAAAATACAAATGAAGCTAAAAATTTGTTTAAAAAAAGGGGGGGTTTAAATAGACTGCTACATGTTCAATATTGGATGATACAGGGTTGGAGGGAGAATGAGAATTATCATCACATTTAAGTACAAAGGCCCCATATACTCTGTGATCGTAGCGGTAACACAGCACTCTTTCTTTTTTCAAGGGACAGGCTACTTCTTAAGTAGCTATATATGAAACATTATATTATTGCTTTCAAAATAAAATATCTAAATGCAACAAGTGGAGCTAACTAAATTTCATCTGGCTATTAGCATAAAATCATTAACATTTACAAACTCATAAAGAAAACACATTTTAAATTTTTTAAGCAAAATAAACATAAAATGGAATAAAACAATGTCAATTGTGAAATATGAGATCATGTGACATTTCCTGCCTGGCATTGTATACCTGTTACGAGAAAAGCTATGGAGACTGCCTTAAAAGCAACAGAAATATACCAAACATGACTTTAAAAAGCAAATGCTACTTTTTCTTTTAAGTTCCCTGGGTTAAATCTCCCACCCCTCAATAAAAAGGGGAAAAAAGCTGTGTGTGTGTGTGTGTGTGTGTGTGTGTGTGTGTGTGTGTGTGTGTGTGTGTGTATAAAAGCATGTTCTGTTTGATGTCATGCTTTCCTACAAGAATTTCACTCTGTTGTCAACAGCTTGTAAGACATGCTGTACCTAGACCTACAGAAGGAATGCATAGTACAGACATCAGCCTTGCAATCGCACACCCATAGAAGACTTTCTTAAATCTTCTAGATACTCTGACTTTACCATCCAAAAGTATATGGGGGGAGGGGGGTTTGCTTGTTTTGCTGCTGTTTTTCAAAGACAGGGTTTTTCTGTTTAACAGCCCTGGCAGTCCTGAAACTCACTCTGTAGACCAGGCTGGCCTCAAACTCACAGAGATCCACCTGCCTCTGCCTCCTGAGTGTTGGGATTAAAGGCTACTACAGCAGGGCAGTTTGTTTGTTTTTGAGACAAGGTTTCACGAAGCTCAGCGCAGCCTTGAACTCACAATATAGCTCAGGCTGGCCTCCTACTTCTTTAGATCCTGACTGATCTTACTTACTGGAGTCTGAAATCTCTTTAATGGGAACCATTACAACCAGGTTTCAAAGTTATTTTTTTGTCAGAAGACCTAATAAAAAGCACATTTACATTCCAGTTCCTATATCAGAATCCACTAATATCTCAAACATGGACTGGGATTTATGTTCTACTCCTAAAAACCCAAAGCTTAATCAAAGGTTCCATAGCGCTTGTCTTAAATGATTCTAGGTTTTAAGTTCTTTTGTTTAATTTTATTTCTTTGGGAAAAGGAAGAAAAAGTATCAATGAGACAAAGTAAAAATGTAAACTCTCATTTCATGATAAAGGATTTTACACACAGGACTTCATATATGATACACCAATTCTACTGGAATGTTGCAGAAAAAAAGCACTTCAGAACGCAAACAGATCATAATCCTGAATGCAGTTTTTGGAGCAATCGGACAACAATTTGACTAGAAGCTAGGCACATGGACACCTGCATGAATGCCTGAGTGACGCAGGAGGAAGGCGGGCTGCAGCAGGGTGAGCTCTGGCTGGCATGAAGGCCCTCAGTGTAGCTGTGTTAGAAGCTTATTAAGCTGTCGGTGCTTCTCAAGTGTTCTGGGGTGGCTTCTCTATTGTTCAGGAGAAAATGCTTTTTATCCTACATTACCCTCCTCTGTCCTATCAGCAAAAGTTAAGAACATTAAAGCCATGCTCCAGTTTTAACTTCCCAATTCTTACTTTATGATTTTGCTCAAAAAATAACTTCAAATATTTTTTTTAAAAAACGCAATAATTGTATTGTCAAAATTTCAGAAACGTCTAGACAAATAGGTAAGACAGTTTATGATAAAAACAATTTCAGTCCACCTTGCAAATAACAAAGACATTAAAAACAAAACAAAAACAAAAACAGGGTCTCACTGTGTAGCCCTAGCTGGCTGGGACTCAGAGATGAGACAGCCTCTTCAGGCTGGGATTAAAGCTACTCACGACAACACCCAGCATAAATAACAATTTCATTCATAGAAAGAATTTTTCAACTGGACAACAATAATTCAGATTTTAGTAAGGTGGTCTGAAAGCCTAACCGTCACTAAAAGCAAGCTCACAGAGGGAAACAGGAAGGGCAAGGAAAGGGAAATTCACTGCAGCTCGGTGGCCTCAACCCCTTTATGAAAGCACAGGTTCAATTGGTTTTATGGTAAATGGATTCCCCCACTGATTATGCAAAAAAGAAAAAAATGGAAAAGGCCAACTAAAAAATGTTTAAAGAAAAATGACTGAATTAAAATGATAAAATGAATCTAAAAGAGATTAAGAAAAAGAAATAACATTTGATGACTTTTATAAAAATACTAAAATCAAAAGAACTCATTCTGCACATTGTGCTCACAAAGGGAAAGGAGGCTCCATCAAGCCCTGCAGAACCCAAGAAGCAGGTGGCTTGTTCAGGCATCAGCAGAAATAGGCCCCGAAGAACTACCCTCAGTTTCTTCTACATGGTGTCCCGGAAGGAAAAGCAAAGCTGCAAAATGCTGAGGGTTTTAGAAGTGTAACGGTGCTTAGGAAAGATCACTGGTCTGGTGTTGCGGCAGCCCCAGTGCTGAGAGACACGCTAGGCTTCTAGGAGGAGAAAAATAGAAAGGGAGGAAGAAACAGGAAGGGGAAGGAAAGGGTGGAAAAGCACAGGTCATTAGTAAACAGCAAGTTCAACACAGCAAGATGCTCATCAGCCCCACTATGCTGTCAGTGGAGCTCTCCTCTCTAAGTTCTACAGACAACATCTGAGGAAAACTGAGGGCACTAAGCCAGATGCTCTAGTTAGTGACGGCAAATCAGAAGCAAGTCACAACATGCGCCCCGAAACATGCACTCTTCACCTACTCTGCTTCCTCCTCTAATGAAATCTCTATACTCAGTAAAACACATGGTTTTTTTGTTTGTTTGGCTGGCTGGTTTTTTTGTTGTTGTTTTTTAAGACAGGGTTTCTCTGTAGCTTTGGAGGCTGTCCTGGAACTAGCTCTTGTAGACCAGGCTGGCCTTGAACTCACAGAGATCCGCCTGCCTCTGCCTCCTGAGTGCTGGGATTAAAGGCGTGCTCCACCACCACCAGACTAATACACCTGTTTTGAAGAGCAATGAAAAAATGAGATCCACATCAGAACCCAAACAATTCAGATGTGAACACAACATTTTACCTAAGGAAAAATATCCAAAGGCAGAAAGACAAGCTCTTATGGTGCCAATGGGCAAGTCACTAAAGACCAAAAGAGTTCCCCTGGTGTTATCAGAATACTCTCGATGTTTCAAAACTGTGTCCTGGGCACACACAGCCAAGCCCCAGCCACCGTACTATTAACATTTTTTAAAACACTAAGTCCCAGGGCTGGAGAGATGGCTCTTTCAGATTACCTGAGTTTGATTCCCAGCACCCACATCAGATGATTTACAACTATTTGTAACTGCAGCTTCAGGAGACCCCATGCTATCTCCCCCCACCTCCCCACACACAAATAAAAATAAAATAAATCTTAAAAAAGCAAAACAATGGTGACAAAAAAAAAAACCCACTAAGTCTTTTCTGGTCAGGCTTGACATCCTCTTGAAGATTGACAGCTGTTCTTTACTGTGTTAAAAAAAAAGGGGGGGGGCTGGAGGAATGGCCCAGTGGTTAAGAGAACTGGCTCTTTCAGAGGACATGGTTCAATTCCCGGCACCCACAAAGCAGCTCAGAACCATCTCTAACTCCAGTTTGAAGGATTCTGACACATTTACATCAATACACATAAAATAAAGTTAAATAAGTTATTTAAAAAAAAAGCAATACCCACTTCCTAGAAACAGCAATTCATATTCTCCATCCCTTCTTCCTCCCAGCATTAACTCCAGGTTAAAAATACTGGATTTACTTTTTTGCTTCTTGTTTTAAGAGTTGCTTTTGTTTTTAATTATGTGTACACGTGTGAGTATGTCTGTGTGTAGGGATGTGCATGTGACAGCAGCTGTGCCCAAAGGCCAGAGGAGGACTCCCCTGGAGGGAGGTAACAGATGGTTGTTACTCACTCAACATGGCTCTACTGGAAATTAACTTAGGGCCCTGCAAGAGCAATACAGCTCTTCATCACTGAGCCCTTTCTCTAGTCCTGGTTTGTTTGTTAGTTTTTGTTTTTTGTTTTGTTTTGTTTTTGAGAAAGGGACTTGTTCTAAGGTCCAAACTGGCCTCAAAATGCCTGCCAAATGTTAGAATTCCAGCTGTGAGCAAACAGCACTCATGCTTTAAAGGTCATGCTGAAACCACTTTTCCTTACTAGCAGGAATCCTTGCAAATCACATTTTTCCTTCCAAACCAGGAGCAGAAATAATCAACATATATGCGTACAACTATCCAAGTTAAAAAAAAGTCAATTCTTTTGATGATAACATGACACTTATTTAAGATTGTTCCTAGTTTTCAAAGTATAGTATATATGAATTGCTAATAAGAAAGCCAATTTTATGGAGTAAAAAAATAGAACCTAAACTTCAATTTCTTTGAGGTAGAAAGATATGTGCATTTTTCTTTTTTAGGGGGACATCCTAGAAATTGAAACTAGGGTCTTGTACATGTTTGGCAAGTAACTGCCACTGAATTACATCATTGGGTGTTTTATTTTGAAATAAAGTATTAACAAATTACCCAGGTTGGCCAGTAACCCACTCTATTGAGGCCTAGAATTTGTGCTCTTCCCGCCTCTGCCTTCCAAGTAGCTGGGATTACAGGCCTGGGTCACTAAATTCATCTTAGAATATTTCTTAAGCTTAGGAAAAAAAAAAAAGTCAGGGCTGGAGAAATGGGTCAGCAGTTAAGAGCACTTGCTGCTTTTGCCGAGGACCTGAATTCATTTTACAGTGACTACATGATGGCTCACAACTATCTGTAACTTCAGTTTCAGGGCATCAAATACATTCTTCTGGTCTTCTCAGGCTCCTGCACACATGTGGTATAAATAAACTCATGCAAGCACATTCATATAAAAATTAAATTAAAAATAAAAGAGTGCATTTAAAAAACTTATTGCTAACGAAAGGTTTTTGGAAACATTTAGAACTGAACAACTCTATGGTAGTTAAATGAAAGGTTTTTCATGGCTCAATCATATAAAACTGAAACAAAAAAAAGTACATCTTGTGCTTGCCTCAATGTACTGATGTGAATCAAAATGCTGCACCCCAGAGTTAGAGTTTTCTGATGCAAGAACAATGTACCCTGCTTGAGCACTCAAAGTCAAAAATACAGCGCCTGACTCTCATGCAGGCTACCTAAGTTTTATATAATAAAACACATTCCATGTGGGCATACTCCTGCTATGACTCTGGCAATTTTGCTCATTATAAATACACTGGGAGTGAAGGGGATGGGATTCATGCTGGTTATGAAATGAGAGACTAAGGGAACTCAGTTCTGAAAGAATAGCCCTAATACTGAGCTAAAAGTTAAAGGTAGAAATAAATCCCAAAATGAACAGTTAAGGGAAAAGATAAAGGGAGAGAAAAAAAATGAAAACCAGAACACAAAGCACTTTAATTTACTGTTGTGGGTTACTTTCTTTCCTTTTATTCTTTTTTTTTTTTTTTTTTTTTTTTTTTTTTTTTTTTTTTTTTTTTTTTTTTTTTTTTTTTTTTTTTTTTTTTGGTTTGTTTTTGAGATAGGTTTCTCTGTATAACAGCACTAACTATCCTGGAACTCACTTTGTAGACCAGGCTGGCTTCAAACTCATAGAAATCTCTGCCTCCCAAGTGCTGAGATTAAAGGCGTGTGCCACCATGCCTGGCCACTGTAGGTTTCGTAATACTGAAATGAGTACAGAGCACATCCAGGTCAGAGACCGGCTTCTCATATATCAAAGTGATGGGTTTTTTGCATCTTTAAGATTGATCCAATTCTTATGTGGTTCACTTCCAGTAAATATTTAAGGCCTATGAAAGCAAACTCTTCTCTTTCTGTTGTTGAGAGATGCCCTGGGTTAAAATACATCCAACAGGAACAGCAAGGTTCTCAAGAATAACTCATATACTTCCATAATAATATTCAAGAGCTTGCAAAGACCACTTACCTGTAGTGTTATTCCCTTCCATCCCATGATCACCATTGGCTAGAAGTGTTGGTTTAGAAGATGAAATACCTGCAATAATTGCAAAGAATAATTATGCATTGAAAAACAAAGTAAAAATAAAAAAAGAAATCATTGACTATGTAATTTTCGTTACTATTTGTAGTATTAAGCAGTACAAAGCACATCCAAACTGTCAATCTTTGGTAAAAGGAAACACACTAACTAATTCCTGTCCCACTCACACCATCAGTACTGTCACCATAGAAAAGGCCTTTCTTTTTTCTTTATTTATTGTTATGTACATGAGAGTTTTGGAGAACCATCTATTCACCATTAACAAATCTTGTTTGTTTTGGGTTTTTTTTTCTTTGTTTTTGTTTTGTTATTTGAGACAGGGTTTCTCTGTAGCTTTGGAGCCTGTCCTGGAACTCGCACTATAGACCAGGCTGGCCTCGAACTCACAGAGATCTGTCTGCCTCTGCCTCCCGAGTGCTGGGATTAAAGGCATACTCCACTGCCAACACCACCACCACCACCATCGCAGCCCAGCTAAGCAAGCAAGCAAAAAGTTCCTTGGTCCATCTCCCTCCCCTCCCCCACCAACTACCAGGCAGGGTTTCTCTGTAGACCTGGCTGTTCTGGAACTCACTCTTTAGACCAGCTGAACTGAGAGGTCTACCTGGCTTCTGTCTTTAAGGGTTGGGACTAAAGGTGTGTGCCGTCACTGCCAGGCATAAATGTCTTTATTCCAAAGAGAGAACAAGCTCCACCAGGGGCAGAAGCCAGGAGCAAACCCGGTCCAGGGACACAAGAGGATCAAGATTGACCCAGCCACCAGAGACAGATACAGCGATCTGTACCAGAGCAGGTACAAGGGAATAACCGCTGAGCGAGTGAGCCAGAGCTAGAGACTGCTGAGGTTCCAGACGTGAATCTGGGACCTTCAAGGGAGTGGACGTAGGTCAACACCCCGTGGGTCTGGGCGAGAGTCTAGGACCCCTGTCTGCCGGAACTAGGCCGGAGCCAGGACCTCTGTCTGCCTGGGTGTGAGTGAGGCTGGGTCTTCCTAGGGAATAAGCAGGAGCCAGAGATCTCGACGTGGCCAGGCGCGAATCAGGTCCCCGGTGGGTTCAGGCATTGGTTTGGGACATCAAAGGGAATAGGCAGGAACCTGGAACCCCTGTGGGTCCCAGCATGAGTCTGAGACCTCTGAGGAAGCAAGCAGGTCCCCTGCGGGTTGGGGCGCACCCGAGCCTAGAACCTCCCAGGCAGCAGACCTGAACCAGAAACCTTTCAGGCCCAACTCTAACCCAGGGACTTCTGTAGGAGGGAACCCAGACTAGGATTTACAGATACAGGTCAAAGCTGGTAACCTAAGCCAAAGTTGCCCTGAGGCAAGGAACTCCACCATGGGCAACAAATTCCATAGGAGTTGAATTGAACAAGACTCCTAGGACAGAGAGAGCTGCGGAAACAAGCTCCACCAGGAGCAGAAGCCAGGAGCAAACCCAGCCCTGAGAGCCAACCCAGTCCTGGGACACTGATTGAGCCAACGACCTGACTCAGAGCCCGCGACCTCCACCGGAACCGGAGTGGGACTGAACTAGTTACCCAGGACAAGGAGAGAACGGGCTCTACCAGGAGCAGAAGATAGTAATCAACCCGGTCCCGGGACTCGAGCGGATCAGGATTGACCCAGCGACCAGATCCAGAGCCAGCGATCTCCACCGGAACAGGTCTAACTCCAAGCCAGGGATATCTACAAGAGGAGATCCAGACCAAGATTTACAGAAACAGATCAAAGCCA
>PVIU01004396.1:0-127661 GCA_004026605.1 Ondatra zibethicus | reverse complement strand
TAAAACTTTATAGAGATGAGAGTCAACATTAATTTATTAGAAAATGAAAATGAAGAACCATAATTAAACCTTTGTGTGCTTTAGAGATTTCAACCCATGGTTTGTTGTCTTTATGGCTTAGGGCTTGTGGCAAGGCATTGGCATTCTGGTGGGAATCAGGCAGAAGAGTAAGACCACTCACCATATGGCTGAGGAGTGAGAGAGAGAAAAGGAGATCAGAATCTCACAGTGCTCTATGGGAGCTCCTCCCTGGTGGTGTGAGCACTTCTCACTAGGACTTACCTCCTAAAAGGCTCAGCCATCTCCCAGTAGTGCCTTGGACTAGGGCCCAAGCCTCCAACATATGGACCTTTGGAGGACATTTAATATTCAGATGAGAAGTAAGTTTCACTATTAGGGTAGACCTTCCCTATTGAATAGTGTAATAGGGTTACTCTAGTAAAGTCGCTTCTTTATATTAGTTAGCGCTTGGGAATTGAGTAGTTGGGAAATCTCAATCCACTCTTTCCCTTTAACCTCAGCATCACCAGTTTTTGTGAACCCATTAGAGAAAAATTGTCAGGTGTCCTTTTAAATATAGAGCAGGAGGCCAGCAAAGTGGCTTAGCAGGTAAAGTCACTTGCTCTGCCAAGTCTGACGACCTGACTTTGATTTCTGGGACCCACAAGGTAGAAGGAAAGAGCTCACTCCTTGCATAATGGCAAGAGCTCACCCATATGTGTTTCTTGCTCTGTCCTCTTTCTTTCACATACACACATTAAAATTACTGAGTAAAATTACTGAGTACCAGCCTGCCAGTACTTTTAAAAACAAAATAGTAGGTTAGATTTCTGTATTCTTTATATTAAATAGACTTAACTTTACTCAATCTTATTATCAGTATTATGCTAGCTTGTAGAATTAATTGATATATTTTCTATATGGGTAAAATGTTGCCTCTAAAAATATCTTGCTCTGTACTTCAAAGTAATACTTCAGGGTAGATATAGCTTTGGGTTTCTTCAGATATTTTTTTTCCTCAGATTAGTTTTGGTAATTCATATTTTTATTAAAGAACATAGGTAAGTTTTTAAGATTTTTAAAGTGCTTAAAATTATGCACTTTATATGTTTTTTTAAAAAGTCTCTCCCATTTGCAGCTATATTACTTTTCTCATTTATGATGCCCTATAAAGTTAACTTCTGAGTGTTCCTGAAAAATGTCAGCAAAGTTCATTGCTAGACAATGGTATACTTTAGATTTTTTTGTTCCTCATAAAGAAAATAGATACCTATCAAGGAGTTGTTTTTGCTTTTTGTTTTGTTGTGAGTGGGCAATATAGTCACATAGGTCTATAACTTTGGGAAATAAAGCATGAAGAGGAGAAAAAAAATCCCAGCTATGCTGTTGATTATGGGTAATTTTTCTTCTTCAGCATTTTCTTCTCTGTTTTTGTACTTGACTTCACAGAGAAAATAAACAAGCATTAGAAATAAATGTGATCCTAATTGCCATGGCAATATGTCTGCATACTTTCCTCTGTGTCCACCCACCTTCCATTGGTAATGTCCTAAGTGCTTAAACAAATGCGGCTGGACAGGTAAATACTTCTTTTTTTCTTGCTTCCATAGCTCTCGCTAGGGATTCTGAACTATTCCATAACAGGTTCAAGTCACAGACATGATAGGACCAGTTTTGCTTACAAAGGCAGAGGAAGGAGCAGAGAGAAGAAAGGAAAAGGAGGGAGTGAAGGAACAAAAGGAGAAAGAGCTAGGGAAAGAAGAAAGAAAGTAGGAACGCCTATTAGTCATCAAGATAGCAGCATTCTTTCCTGAGTAGTTGAAGTATAGACTGGTTGATTCCTCTTCTTTTTCTGCAAAGAGCAGATCTTTCTTATTTCTTTCTTTTCTTTTCTGCAAAGAAGAAATGGGAAAAACAGGAAGGTAAGTGAAGTAGAGGTAGCACTAAGAGTGATGTTTTTGTCCTAGAGAGTTAGGGTGGTTTTTATAAAGTCAAGGTGGAACATTCTATTTGTGAATAAGTTGTAGTGATGCCTTTTGGCGTAGATTCATTTTTGGAACTATAAGATACTTGTCTGTCTCCTTGACAATTTAAATCTGAAATCTGTTGTGATCTTTGTAACTACTCCACTAGGTCAAACTTAACCAAGTATTCATGTATTAATTGTATTGGATCAACTTCTGTGGAAACTGTGACACCCCATTATTGTTCTGTGAAAGTTTTTATTACTTGACTTCTTTACATATGCTATTAAAGAAAGTTTAAAATATTTTTTGTTTCCTTTCTCTTTTAGTTCTTAAGAGCTTTTTTTTGGTAGTGACTTGTAATGTATAACAGTTCCTTAAAGAACAGGTTCATCTTGCAGTGAGAAACATGAGTAAAAACAGTGGTTGTTTTGTGTATTTGTTCCCTGTTAACTTAAGTCATATTAATCTCTCAGATGATCTGTCTATTGAGTGGAATACACAGGCACAAATAGTAAGAAGGTTTAAGTATGTTAAAGAGCAGCAAGTAAAATACACTAGAGGAAACCCCAAGATTAGAAAGAGTCAGTGAAGACATTTACTAAAGGAAATGAATTATGGTAAGATTCATGACCTCATCGTCCAGCTAATACAAGTGGAATCAGCACCAGCAAATCGAAACATTCTATAGCATGCAAAAGTTAGGTTATTTTAAGTAGCCTGTTTTGGTATACAAAAAAATAAACCTAAGCACATATAAAAATAAATTATAGGTTTTTATGGGAAGATAGACAAACCTAGCCTACACAGAAAATCATCAGTGGCCTCTTACATGTGCATAATAAATAAGTGAAGTCAATAATTGGTTAGTTAATTGAAGTAAATAAGGAAGAGAATCACAACAAATGATGTACACGTTCTGTCATGGTAGCTTTAGCAAGAAGTGCTTCACTTGAGGAATTGCCTGGGTCATATTAGCCTTTTGACATGTTTGGGGGTACTTGTTTGCTAATTAATGTAGGAGAGCCCACACTACTATGGACAGTATTGTTCTCTGGGCAGGTGGTCCTGGATTATATAAGAAAGTTAGCTAAGCATGAACCTCTGTGAGTCAGTAACTGGCATCTTCTACCCTGCTATACTTCCTTGGCTGTGAAGTGAGTTTCTTGGTTGGAGGTAATGCTTTGTGGATTAATAAGCAGTCTGCCTCCAAGTTTCTTCCTTAATTTCCCTCAATGATAGACTATAACCTGGAACTGTAAGCTGTATAAACCCTTTTCTCCTCTAAGCTGCTTTTAGTGTTATATTACAACAAGAGAAATGCAACCTGGAAACATACTATAAACATTCAATTTTTAATTTAGTTCACATAGATAGACTCTAAATTATCACAATTTTTGCCTAAACAACCTACAGGTCTATTAATTATTTTCAATTCCATTTTCCATAAAGAACTTTGACATTTTCAAAGTAAACTAAGGATGAAATCCTATTTGATTTTCAATAATTTTGTAAAAATTAATTTTCTTTTTAAATGCATAGAGATTTACCTTTCCAGAGCTTTCAATGTTTTTTTCAAAACATGTATCTTGGTTTTCATAGAAACACCCTTTCTTCAAAGAAAACCAGCCTACAAATCACAATCCCAGAGAATTTAAACAACAGTGAGGACACTAAGAGACTTACATAGATCTAATGTACATGGGAAGTAGAAAAAGACAAGATCTCCTGAGGAAATTGGGAGCATGGGTACCTTGGTGGAGGGTTGAAGAAGAGGGGAGAGGCAGGAAGGAGAGCAGAGAAAAATGTAGAGCTCAATAAAAATCAATAAAAAAAGAGACACCCTTTCTTGAACTCATACTTCATAATGTTTAATCAAGTACTAAGTTATATAATCATAAGCTTGCATACAAATGATAAGTGAAAATAAGCATATATTTTAATTTGAAAAAAATGAAACCCGCTGCTAATAAAAGTTATTAAACTTAAATTTATGGTTTATAGCATATGCCATTATTTAGCATTAAAGGGTACGAACCACTGATACATGAGCAGTGTAAATACAAATCAAATCATTATGTGAAATGTAAGCTATCGAGAACTACAAACTTCTTACTGTTGAGTTTCTATGTTGCATGTCTTGTGAGCTGTACTTTGAGAATGTATCCAGGATTTAGTGACTTCTAATTTCCACTGACATTCCACCATCTAACTTGACAATGTCTTTTGTTTGGATAGTTGTCTAAACTTGGATTTGGTCATGTAATGCTGCTTTGTGTGCCTTTAGTTAATCAGTACAGTTTTTGGCTCAACTTCTTACTTGATGTCCAACTTAAAGTAAAATAGCCCTTAAAATGAATGGGCTGTATGTACTTACAAGATCTGTCTAGTTAGTTATGCCCTCTGATCCCAGTTTACTCCTGTTCTCCACCCCATCACCCACTGCAGCTGCATTACCTTCCTTGCTGTTCCTTAAACATGCCAGATAGGCCTTTTCCAGGATCATTAGCTTTGTTGCTTTTCTGTAGTTGTCTACATGGCCCACTTGTTCTATTACCTTCTTCATGTATTTACTTACTTATACCTTCTCAGAAGGCTGTTTGTAATACGAATTCTAATTGTTCTTAATTAAAAACCTGGGGTCAGATGTTAGGGAATGAAAGCTGAGAGATCAGAGAAGCAGAACAGACAGTCACTACTAGAGAGACCTTTTATATCATCTACCGATGCTTAGACCGAAGGGGTGATCCTGTCCTCAGACTGCCACTATCTCCACCAAACGTCAGATTGCCACTGTCTTTCTTTTAGGAAAGGAATTTGAAGGAGGGTAGAGATACCATTCTCTCTTTTTAAAACATTATCAATTTACTCTTTGATTGTTATAAATTAGACATAGCAATACTGACATTTAAATCTGAGATTATATGATAGTTAAGTCATATGCAGACATCTTTGTTGTTTATCAAGCAGCACTGAGATAACTGTGGGAGTAGAATTCATGTGCTACAAGTAACAGTTTTGGTTTTTGTCTTCAGTAAGGAATATATGGTAATTTATGGATTTCCCCTATGTCAATTAAATGACAAATGTTGAGTACCTGTTTATTTCAAATTCTTGTTCTCAGTTGTAGAAATAATAGTGTTAAATAATATATTTGCTATTTTAAGATTACATTGTAGCCTGACCTGTTGTACAGGTCTGTAATCCTACCTATATGGGAATTGAGGAAGGAAGATTGAAAGTTCAAGGTCAGCCTTGAAATTAAAGTAGCTGGGAATATAGCATAATGATCAAGTGTGTGCCTAGCACATGTCCAATCTAGTTAGGCTCAGTCTTAGGTTAGTAGTGGTCATTGCATTACAGAGGGCTCTGAAAGGTAGTAAACTATATGTAATATATACATAGGTCAATTATTGATAAGATAGCATTGATGAATATGGAGAAGGAAAATAGGATATTCTATAAATATGGTGGCATGAGGAATAGCAAGAGCTGTTTAGACAGAGTCAAAAAGCCTTCACTGCAGAGGTCATATTTACATTGAATCCAAAGTGATAGTGAAGAGGACATTTTAAGAGGACCTGTTATCTTGACTTTTCTAGCAGAAAGAACTACAAGGTTGTAATAATAAACTTATATTTAGGGATGGAAAGGAGACTGATATGCCAAAAGCTATGAGGAAAGGGGAGAATAATAAGTGACAACATTGGAGAATTAGCCATAGGCTAGATCAGTGAGAACTGCAGGCCATAAGGAGGAATATGGAATTTGAAAATGTGAGAAAATGCTTTTAGAGAGTGTCTTAGTTAGGGTTTCTATTGCTGTGAAGAGCTATCATGACCACATCAACTTTTATAAAGAAAAGCATTTAATTGGAGTGACTCACACTTTCAGAGGTTCAGCCCATCATCATCATGGTGGGGAGCATGGTAACGTGCAAGCAGACTTGGTGCTGGAGAAATAGCTGACAGTCCTACATCTTTCAGGCAACAGGAAGTGGTCTGAGTGTCACATCGAGGGAAGCTTGAGCAAAAGACACCTTAAAGACCATCCCCACAGTGACACACTTCCTCCAACAAGGTCACACCTACTTTAAGAGGGCCACATCTCCTCTAATAATGCCACTCCCTTTGGGGGCCATTTCCTTTCAAACCACCACACAGCATTGTTTTCTTGATTTTGTTTTTCAAAGTAAGATGTTTATCATCTATATAGAAAATTGATAGGAACAAGGCAAAAATGGAACTAGAAACACTGGGAGGGGCCCTGTTGCCTGCGGTGATGGCCTGTGTCTGGGTGGTGACAATGAGACTTATGGTATATGTTGGTGGTAAAGCAGTATAACTTGGAAGAGTGTGAAATAATCAAAAGTGGCCTTAAATTCTTTGCATTATAATAAAGTGCATAGTGGTGCTATTTGCTATAGTGATTCTGTCCTGAGGCTGGAATTGGAAATATAAGTTGAGAATATTGTTTTATCTATATTAACCTTCAGTATACCAGGGAATATAGACATCATCATTTGATGTCATCTCAATCCATTGTTTTTTTTCTTTTAGATAACAGCATTTAAAAATTATTTTAAAATAATTTATAGATGTAAGAATAATTTTAAAACTTCATTTAAAATTTCATTAATTTCAAAATAGCTATTTATCTGAGATAAGGAGTTATTTTGGTTTACTGTTTCAGAGGTTTCAGTCAGTGGTCAGCTGACACCATTGAATATATGCTGGTGGCAAAGCATCATGACAGAAAGGTATGGTAGAGTAAGCCTGCTCATCACATTCAAGAAGCAAGACACTAGGAAGGGTCTGGGAATAAGGCATACCCTTTAAGGTTGACTTACTTCCTCTAACTAGGTCCTACTGTTACTGGTAGTCCCAATCTAGGCCAGGTTCTTGGTCTCCTATTCAAAGAACTGGAATAAGAGTTCACATAGGTCTGCAAGAGTAGCAAGGTAACATCATTCAAAGTGAAACAATAATACAGACTGGAGAGATTTATATTGTCAAGACTAACAGCATGCCCCATGAGTAAGGTTGCTTACTCAAAGACCTCAGGTTAGTGCCAACATTCCTTTTGTAAAATCTAAGGGAAGAGGGCTTTAATATTTTCTACATTGCTAAAAGGCTTAATTTGGATAGTTCCCTTTTGATTTATGGGTGAAATCATATAATCATTGTTCCTAGTGCGTATGTTCCTTTTTACAATCCATCTGATTTTAAGCGAATGGATACTCAATTATGCATAGGCATAAAATGATAAATAGGGAATTTTCTCTGAAAGTTCTCTGTGGGGGCACAGTTTCCTTTGCTGCAAATGCCCTCTAATCAGTTCAGGATAAATTTGGCCTCTTCGTTTCTACCAGCTTCTAGTAATGCCATGAAATTATTACTTCAGGGCCTTCATAAATCAGTCACTTCTCTAAAGCCCCACATCTGAATATTACATTAAGAACAAGGCCTTCAGCACTTGAGTTTTGGGGGATTCTTCATATCTAGGTTATAATAGTAGTAAACCTGGGTCTGGAGAGATGGCTCAGAGGTTAAAAGCACTTACTACTCTTGCAGAAAACCTGGGTTCTGTTTCCAGCATCCAAATGGTGGCTTACAACTGCCTAAAGCTACAGTTTCAATGAACCTGATGCCTTCTTTTGGCCTCCGCTAGCACTGTACACACAGTACACAGACATGCACTCAGATAAACATACACATATATACTGTGGGATAACCCTTCTGTATGCTGTGAATATATGTTGCTCTCATTGGTATATTAAAAGATACTTTGGTCTATACCAAGGCAAAATTTAGGTAGGTGGAAAGCCACACTGAATACAGGGATGAAGAAGGGTGGAGAGAGACACAAGCCAGCTGCCCAACAAACAAGATGCCAGCAGACCATTAAAAGTCATGGCCATGTGGCAATACATAAATTAATAGAAATGGGTTAATTTAAATGTAAGAGGTAGTTAGTAATAATCCTGAACTATAGGCCATATATCCTGTAATTAATATTAAGCTTCTGAGTGATTATTTAGAAGTGGCTGTGATACATACAGGGCAGGACAGAGAAACCTCCATTTACACGTATAGAAATAAAATAATTTAAAACAATAGTAAACCTTAATTTTAATTTTGTATCATCTTGGTTTTGAAAACAAATATTATACTTTTTTTTTTTAAAAAAAGTCCATTGAGTATAATTAACTGCCCAACAACTACCATAATCCTGGAATATATACATTCTATAAATACTGTTTCCAGATATTAAAACTATTTTTCTAATAGGTTCTGCCTTATCATTACTTCTGATTTTTGCATTTTCATTGTCAAAGGAAAGTGCTTTTGAAAACTTTGTTGTCTAATTTTGTTGAAGAAAAGGTAGCCACTTAGAAAAGCACTTTTTTTTATTTATGAACTTCAAGTTGAACAATCAACTCAATTAAATAGTTCATTTCACCATCACCTGTTTTCTTTTGTTTATCTTTGTATGCCTTCCACTTTTACCCTCAAAGGAACTTTATTGAGTGATTTGCTGTATAAGCATCATAAAAAAGATGAGATAATGGTATAAATATAACCATATTGCTAAATGGCATGATCTGAATTTTCATAACAATTATATGATAATGTTTTTGTTGAATGGCCGCCTGGCTAGACATACCATATTTTCTTTCAAAGAAGTTTTTAACATTGTGTGTGTGTGTGTATGTGTGTGTACACCATAGGATGCTTGTGGAGAAGATAGCTCAAGGTAACTGATTCTTTCTTTTCACCATGTGGGTTCCAGGTATCAAAATCAGGGGGAATGCTCAGTGACAAGAGATTTCTACCTATCGAGCCATCTTGATGGCCCCATACTATCATTTTGTCTTAAAAGTCTTTGAGAAAATTCATCTATAATATCTTCATCTGAAAATTTTGTCTCTCCCAGCCCCTCTTTTCTCCATTGTTTTGCAATAGGGTATCAGCTACATACCCAAGTTGTTCTTGAATTTAGCACCTCAGGCTGACACCTCCCACCTGCTGGGATTATGGGTCATCACTCTTGGATTGCACTGATTCTTTCTCTCTCTCTCTCTCATTCTAGTTCTCTCTTACTTGCTTTTTCATGTTAAATTCTGCTAAGAGTTTTGTCTTTTGCTTATCAGAAACATAAACACTGGTCTGTTTGTAATTTTATGATGAAAAGTTGAAAGTCTGCCAATTTTGTTTCCAATTGTCAGGGATATATTTAGTGCTTCTTGTGAATCAAGCCCGCTACATAGATTTCTTTATCTTTGGAGGCTTTTATGAGTTGTCAAAATTGTTATCTCAAGTATAAGAAGAATAGAAGTACCTTTTAATTTAGAATAGCTTAAAACTTAAGTTTAGTATATCTGTTTACAGACAGTTGTTAGCTGCCATGTGGGTGTTAGGATTGAACCCAGGTCCTCTGGAAGAGCAGTACCACTGAACCTTCTCTATCCCCCAAAGTATTTTTCTAAGTTTTGAGGAACAGATGATTGAAACAAAGTCTTGAAACTATCTATATAGGTGTCTGTCCGTCTTTCCGTCTGTCCGTCCATCCATCCATCCATCCGTCCATCCACTCATTGACTAGTTTGGAGCAATGAGATCTTATGCTTAAACTACTGTTTTAAATCTTTTTCTGTTTCCTTAAAAAATAATATTTTGCTAAAGAGTATAAGGGTTATCTTCAGTGAGGTTGGCTTTTATCATTTCTAATAGTTTTCATACTACCTTAAATTTAAAAGATTTAATGGTCTGAAATTTTTTACTTGTCCTAGGATCATCATTTTATAATTCAAGTTTAGAAAAATATCTTCTATACAACTTTCATCTTTTGGATTTTTTTATCGAGTTTTCTTTTTTATTGTTTTAAATGAAAACAAACTATCGTTTTTCATTTTACATACCAATCCCAGTTCCCACTCCCTCCCCTCCTCCCATCTCCTCTTTTTCCCCCCCTCCCACCTCCCATCCACTCCTCAGTACCACATTGCTCTAGGGAAGGTCCAAGGCCCTCCCTACTATATCTAGGCTGAGCAAGGTAGCCATCCAAAGAGAATGGGTTGCCAAAATGCCAGTAAAAGCAGTAGGGATAAATACTGGTGCTGCTGCCGGTGGTCCTGCAGTCTGACCCAGCTGTACAACTGTCACCACATTCAGAGGGCCTAGTTTAATCCTATGCTGGTTCCTTCCCTGTCCGGCCAGAGTTGGCAAGCTTCCATTAACTCAGGTAAACTGTTTCAGTGGTTGTTCCCATCATGGTCTTGACCTCTTTGCTCATATTCTCAATCCTCCTACTCTTCAACTGGACTTTGGGAGCTCAGCTGGGGGTCTCTGCCTCTGTTACATCAGTTGCTGGGCGAAGGTTCTATGGTGACATTTATGATATTCATCAATGTGACTACAGAGCAAGGCCAGTTCAGGTACCCTCTCCTCTATTGCTTAGGGTCTTAGTTGGGGAAATCTTTGTGGATTCCTGGGAATTTCTCTTGTCAGGTTTCTTGCTAGCCTCATAATGGCTCCCTCTATCAAAATATCTCTTTTCTTGCTTTTTTCTCTGTCCTTCCTCCATCTCGACTATCCTGTTCACTCAAGTTCTCCTTCTTCCTCCCCTTCTCCCCTCCTCCCTTCCACCTTCCCTTCTCCCACCACCCCCATGCTCCCAATTTTGTCAGATGATCTTTTTCTTTTTTATTTCCCCTTTCCAGGTGGATCTGTATATGTCTTTCTTAGGGTTCACCTTAGCAGCATTATTTGTAATAGCCAGAACCTGGAAACAACCTAGATGCTCCTCAGCTGAAAAATGGATAAAGAAAATGTGGTACATTTACACAGTGGAGTACTACTTGGTGGTAAAAAACAATGACACCTTGAAATTTGCATGCAAATGGATGGAACTAGAAAAAACCATCCTGAGTGAGGTAACCCAGACCCAGAAAGATGAACATGGTGTGTCCTCATGTGGACACTGGCTGTGAAGCAAAGGATAACAAGCCTGTAGTCCATGACCCTAGAGAAGCTAAGGAACAAGGGGAATCCTAAGAAATACAACTTTCATCTTTATTCTTAGTGTTGTGTGTGGTAGTTAGTCCTACAAGCCTGCTTAGGTAACAATTCTTTCTGGAACAATTCTAAGGATTATTCTTGGAACTTAGTGGAAGCTAAACAATATTAGATGTCTTTTGCTCAGAATTTTTTGTGATTTGCTTCTATTAAATGAGATCATTGGATGCAGAAATTATTTTGTTTCCTTGTCAAGTCCCTCCAGACAAATTTACAAATCTAATTTTAAAAATTATCTAAAGAAGTAAAAATCGCAAAATTGATGCTCAAGGCAAACTCTCTTAGCTTTTCAATGTTTATGATGCTAAAATTCTCAGTTGAACTTAACTTGAAGTGATGTTTGCCCCATCTGTTGTTTTACAGTTTTGTATTCATAAATGTTATTTTTTTAATATTTAGCCACTTGAACTGAAAATGTTGTTTGTTTTTCTCTTTCCCTTGTTTTAACACTAACTTCTCTAATTCTGCCATAGGTTTAGAGAGGAGAGGCTTCCTCTCTGGTCAGATGTAGCGTCATATTATCAGCTCTAACTCATTTTAGGATTTAGTCTTTGTCCAAGGCTTGGATAGTTATATGTCTAAAGCACTCTTTATAATTTACTAGTAAAAGAGGAAGATTCTGGATCTCTTCTTGTGAGTTTTTCCAGTTTTCAATGAAAACTATCCCCTAATTTTATTATCTGGCAAATTTCTATCTTATATTTCTGCTAAAAGATCATCTTTTCAAGGTTGTACATTTGTCTTCCCCCTTGACTTAAAATGACAGTAAAGCCAATGACTGCCGATCAACATTCATATGTGATTGGTACAACCATGGAACTAAGACTTTAATCATATAAATTAAATATGAGTAATCACATATTAGTGGTGACTCCGGGGTCGAGCAGTGTAGTTCATAGTTTCTTTAGTATGCTAATAGATAAGGGAAGAAGAGGATTGATATCAGATTTATAATGAAAATGTAGCATCTGCAGTAGTATCTAAGGGCACAGTTTTGCTGAATTCGATGATACACACTACTAAGAAAGAATAAATTTATTGTCAATAATTTAAAAATTATTACTTAGTACCTTGGTATAATTAAAATATATTTGGTTAAATAGAGCATATTATTAAATATAGTTTTTACTTTTTTGAAATGCGGCTGCCACAATTACACACATGATTCCTATTAGTGGCTTTTACATTTCTATAGGATAGTACCACTGTGATCTCTAGTAGGGCAAGAACCTTAATTTTTTACTTTAAATTCAGCTATTACTATGTCTTAGCTGTACTACGTAACCATTTGCATGAATGAAATAACATCTAGTAATTTTAATCACAGGATTGTTGTAGAACTGAAATTTTTAATTAAACCAAGTAATAGTACAGTACTTCAGGTGTATATCTGCTTCATATTGTATCTTGAGATATGATACCTAGACATACACATTTATACAAAGAAGAAAGAAAAAATATGTTTCAGATACTTTTTCTGAGTGAAATTTTTATTCATAATGGCATCTAGAATTTAATTCTGTCAATCCCATATATAAGAAATTGGGGTAGAGATTGAGTAATTTGGTTTAAGAAAAATACTTGAATTCAGGCAGCAATTCATACATTAGTAAGGATATTTTAGAAAATATTTTGAAAAGATGCCATCAAAAGATTCAGAGGAATTCATAGTTTATATTTGTAACCATTATGCAGAGGAGATAAAAAGTATATGATTTTGTGTCCATAGTTATTTAGTCATGTTCAAGTTATGAAGGAATCTCTGTGAGTGAAACTGGAGGAGCCTCGGGCAGTGCTTCTGTTGTTTGCTTGGAGTAGTATTTACTCAGAAATAGTACTCTGCTTTTTAAAAAAGATTTATTACTGCTCAGTTTTGTTCATTCAGTACTATGTTTATAATTTTAGCAGTACTTATCAAAAAGTATTAAGTTTTGTTCATTCAGTACTATATTTATAATCAAAAAGTATTTAGAAAGTGTTGCCACTAGCAGGACACCAGTGGTGTCCTCACTTGATTTCTGGGAAGACAAGGTTGTTGCTTATGTAGCAGTGTTGGAATCAACTTCTCTTTTATGTTAATGGAGGAGAGTCCTGCTCTGTAACAGACCTAAAATACTTTATTTCTGGGAAGAAAGCGAAACATCAAGAATGTGTGTTTATTTCTCCTCAACTCTCTCTTAACATCTCCCAGGGGACGGGGACGTTTTATCCACTCTAGTTGTAAATCTGGTGTTTTATTACTCTGAATAAATCTTATCACATTAATAGTCTTGAAGCTGTGGGGTATAATTCCCAAGGGATAAACACTATTCTTTTTTGTTTTTAACCTGCTGCCACAAATTCTCATATATGTTAAATTTATTATTTTTCCTGTTCATAAGATTCTTTTAAAAAGTAATGACATGCATTTTGATAATTCATACATTGGTAAGAACATTTCAGAAAAATATTTTGAAAAATATGCCATCCAAAGATTCAGATAAATTCTCTAGGTAGGGAAACGAGATACCTCTAGGCATTATTATTTTACATGTAGATAGAAGGCATGTTTAACTCATGCTTGCATAGGGCTGGGCTGGCAGGCCACTTGGAATATCGGGCAGCACTGTTCCCTGCAGCTTTCCGGGCCCTCATACCTTCTATTTTACCACTCTACCATTTCTAGTGCAGGTGTTCTTGTCTGAGATGAATCTGGATCATCACGCTATGTTACATTCACATCCTACTTTGTGGGGAAAAGGGAAACAAACAAGTGAAATTAAGCAGCTTTTTAAAAAGTGTTTCACTGGAAGTGAATCTCATGGACACAGCTATGTAACAAAAAGGGCCTGGAAATCTAAGTGTTGTATTTTTAAAAGAAAGAAGACTGTTTATTGTTTTTTTTTTATGTCATGTTAATAAATTCCATTCCCCCACCCACCGTCCCTTTACCTGCTGTAGGTGTCACTTTGTACTAGGAGTTTTTCCTATGTCATCTTACTTAGTCTTAATGACTGAGATACAGGTTAAGTCATCCAGAAGTTAGGCACCAGAGGATTTGATTCCCAAGTACTGTGGCATTGCAGGCATACATACCTGGGAGAGTAAGTACATATCCAGAAAATTTTGGTGCAAGCTTGAATGATGGTGCTGTCATCAATAAAGACTGGGCCATTGAAGTTTGAATGATATGATTGCGGTTTTAAAATTTTAAATCCAAATGAGAATGTAGATTAGGTAGTCTGTGTATGAACCTTGAATTTGGGGTTAAGATTTTAGTTTGAGGATCTGGAGAGATGGTTTACAGAAGTTATAGCTGCTCTTACAGAGGTCCTGGGTTCAATTTCTAACACCCACAAAGCAGCTCACAACTGTCCATAACTCCATTTTCAGGGGACTTATTGTCCAGTTCTGGCCTCTGTGAGTACCAGATATACATATGGTACATAGACATTTATAGGCAAAACAACCATACATGTTAAAATAATAAAACAACAAAATAAAAGATTTTAATTTGATTTTTTATGTATAGATGTCATTTAAAGCAATGCTTTCAATGAGGTCATTGAAGCTTAGAAGGTAGCTAACGAGAATAGGTTCAAAGACTGTATCCTAGGATATTCTGTCATTTTCAAAGATCTGGGAGATAAAGTAGAAATAAATACTTTTTACATGACTTTTTGTAAATTTATGAATAAATTTTTGTAAATTAACTTTTCCAACCTATCTCTGTTTCTGACTTTGGTATACAGAATGCCCACATTCTTTTATTTGATATAACTTTCACTTTGCAGTTGATAGAAATTTTATATACTTTGTGAAATGATTACCATTTTAAGCTAATTGGCATATTTATAACCTCTATAAGCTAATTGGAATATTTCTCACCTCGTATATTAATGTTTTTAAAGAATATTTAAGAGTTTTAGCAGGATTCAAGCATACAATATAGTGTTTTAAGATACACTCAAGGTGATATAGTTTAGTCCTAGTATTTATATTTCATAATTGAAACTTCGTTTCTAGTGACCAGCATCTCCTCATTTTCCTACCTCCTAGTGGACAAACACTAATCTACTCTTTGTTTGAATGAATTTGAAAAGATTTCACTTGGCCTAATATCCTAGGTTCATTCTTGTTGCTGTCAATTACAGGAATTCCTTTTGTTTAAGGCTAAGCTTTCATTATGTATTATTAGTTTTGTATGTCATTTGTGTATTTTTGCTTTTGTCACCTGGGATTTGGGGGTTATAGTCAACAGTTGTTTCCCAGATTCATGTTTAAAAGCTTTCATCCCCATATTTATAAATATGTTGCAGCTACAAGTCATATGTTTAAGCCTTTAATCCAAGGTTCTCAACCTTCCTAACACAGACCCTTTAATACAGTTCCTCATGTTGGGGTAACCCCCAACCATAAAATTATTTCTGTTGCTACTTTATAACTATAATTTTGGTACTGTTATGAATCAAAATGTAAATATTTTTGGAGCTAGAAGTTTGCAAAAGGGGTCACCACCCACAGGGTGAGAACCACTGTAATCCATTTGGGTTGAGTTTTTTTTTTTTTTTTTAAAGATTTACTTATTTATTATGTATACAACATTCTGTCTCTATGTATGCCTGCCTGCCAGAAGAGGGCACCAGATCTCATTATAGATGGTTGTGAGCCACCATGTGGTTGCTGGGATTTGAACTCAGGACCTCTGGAAGAACAGGCAGTGCTCTTAACCACTGAGCCATCTCTCCAGCCCGTGGGTTGAGTTTTATATATTGTGTGTGGTAAGGATCTGACTTCATTCTTCTACAGCAGTATATCTAGTTTTTTTTTCAATACCATTTGATGAAAAAAACCCTTTCTCTTTTGCATGTCATTGACATCTTTGTGGAAAATTGAATATCTGTAAAGAAATGCTTGGACTTGTTTCTGGGTTTTATTCTATTTTATTGGTGTGCTTGAAATATGCCAGTTATTTATATTGTTATGATTGCTGTAGGCTATAGCATATTTTAAAGTCTAGTAGTAGTATGTCTCCCAAATTGTTTTTGTGCAGGGTTTCTAAGGCTGTTCTGGATCTTTGGTGGTCCCATGTAACTTTTAGGATTTTTTCTCTAATTCTGTTTTGTTTATTTTGAACCCAGAGCGTTGCACATGCTAGAAAAGCAATCTACCACCGAGCATTTCTAGTTTTCCCTCCTTTCCTGACACCTCCTTTTTTTAAAAAATGCTATTTAAAAATTCTTCAAAAATTTCCTACATTTATACAGTGTTTTGATCATATCCATCCACTGCTACTCCCCTCAAACTCTCCCTAGTGCCTCCAATCCCACCACTCTCTCAAATTCATGCCTTTCTGTTTTGCTGTCATTATTTAATACCCCCTCACTTTCCACCCCCACGGTCCTGAGTTCAGTTAGTGCTGCCTGTATCCTCACTGGTGTCCATCCACCAGCTTGGGAACAGCCTACCAGCAGCTACATTCCCAAAGGAGCGTGCCTGTCCTTCTTTTAGCAACCGTTAACTGGAATATCTTTTCCACCAAGGGTGGGACTTTGGTGGCCCCTTCACCATTTGTTTTGGAAATTTGACTGGTTTGATTTTGTGTAGGTAAGCACAGGTACTAGGAGTAGATAGGCACAACAGCCATGTCGAGCCTGTAGTTTATAGCTCTTTCACCCATCAGCACTTAACTTTATGTTCACCCTTCCACAATGTTTTCTGAGCCTTGGATGGGTGACTGCTTCCCTTTTGAGACGGGGCTAGTTCAGGTGAGCCCAAAAGTTCCAGTTATCCGGCATTGCCATCTACATAGTGGGATTGCAGAGCATCATTGCAGCTGGCTGGAATTTCTTTTCTATTTCTGTAAAGACTATTACTAGAAATTTGAGATAAATAGCATTAAATATGCAAACTGCTTTTAGTAGCATGATCATTTTTGCAACTTGAATTATTTCAAACCATAAAAATGACATTTTGTTGTGTGTATCTGTGTCATTTTCAATTTCATCAGTTTTTTAGTTTTCAGTGTATAGGTCTTTTTTCACTTTCATTAATTTATTCCAAAGTGTAAGTATTTTTTAAAAATGTTATTGTAAGTAAGAGTATTTTGATTTCTGAGATAGTTTGTTGTTAGCATATAGAAATATGACTGATTTAAGTGCTTTTATATTTTGCGACTTGATGTTGTTTTTGTGGTGCTGGGAATCAAACAAGGACTTATACTATATAAGTAATAATTGTCAACTAGATAATTTAATGTAAATATGCTTTATATAATGTTAAATCCATATTCAAAATTTCTTAGGTGTTTTGTTAAAATTCTTTATTGTTTATCTACCTTTAATTAAGAATAACACATTATACTTAGCCATCATGCCATTTGGTCTCCTTTAAATTAAGAATTTCTAAGTCTTTTCTCAGAGAGGCAGAAAGTCTTCCATGTCAGTATTTGGTATTTTTGAGTTCTAGGCAAATTGTTTTGTAAGATGTCCCTCAATTTATATTTATCTCTTTCTTCATGATTAATCTAGTTTTGGCAAGAACACATCAAGATGTCATTAAATTAGTTGGTTTGACTGTTGATGATACAGAATTTTATGGTTTAAGGTCAAAATAGTTATTAAAAATCACAATTTTAATGAATTAGTACCTTCATGTTAAAGTTATATTGGAGTATAACTTTCTTTAAAATATAATATTGAAGGGATGGAGAGATGATTCATTGGTTAAGAGCACTGGCTGCTTTTCCAGAAGACCTGTGTTCAATTCCTGGCACCCACATGGCAGCTTATAATATAAAATATTATGTCTACACATGATAGAGATAAACTTTAATAATCTTCTAGATTTGTACTTTTCTAAGTTCTGTGTCCATGTTATACAAGGTCGCTTAACATTTCAGCATAGCCATTTACAACTTTAGTTAGGAGCTTTTTCTCTTTGAATTTTGATTGATCACCCAAGTTCTTAATGAAAACCACTGTGAATATCTTCATATACTTTACTCAATTAATGAGTTTTTGGTAATAATACTTTAAACTAGCTAGATTTTATTTACTTATTTTCAGTATGTTTAAAAATATTATTAATATTTTGAGAATTCCATGCAATGAATTTTGATCATAATCAATCTCCATTCTTTCCAGACCCACTCATCTCTACCCCCAATGTTATATCCTCTTTTTAAAAAAATAACTAATCAACTCCAATTATTTTTAAGATCACTGGTTCCACATATCTGCTATTACAGCTTAAATATATCCTCAAAAGGACTACACATTAACAAACAGAAACTACCAAAATAGATATGGAAAGATATAGTAGAAAACATCTTCAGATTTTTGCTATTGCTCTAATTTTTCTGATTTTGTAGGGAATATTGCTAGAAAATTGCTTCATACTGTCTCCTTTTGCTTTAAGAGATAGTAGTTGGAGCCAATATAACTGCTAAGTAATTAAAAACAATGCAAAGTATGTGGACTAAGAAAACCATGGAGGATCTAAAGTGCTTTTTGATTTGGCAGGAGCTAATATAACACTTAGTAGAAGCCCACATATACATTATAGAATTCAAGATGTTATCTAGCTTGCAGATTTCCAAAGACTGTAATATTTTGTTTTTCTATTTTAAAAAACTTTTGTAATAGTTTTAATTTTTTCTTAGCATTTATTATATATTATCTTGACATTTTCATATATGTGTATAATGTATTTTGATCATCTTCATCTGTTATCTTCTCTTATTATCCTCTAATGTTTTTGTTTTTTATTTTGAGACGCATTAGCTTTGTAGCCCAAGGCTAGTCTAGAACCCATAGCTGTTCTTCTGTTTTTGTCTTTCAAGTGCTGGGAATACAGGCATTTAAATAATATACTGTGCCTAGCTTGTGCCTTTCTTCTTCAATGCCAGTTTATGAAGCATATTTGAATTTCATTAAGTTTGTGAATTTAAGTTATAAGAATAGCAACTTAATCTGATTAAAATCAACTTGTTTATGTAACATCATTGATTTAACAAATAAGCTGAATAATGCATTTAGGACTGAAGTATGCATTTGTTATTAGGGATATAAAGTCAGTAATCTCCAGGAGTTTACAAGCTAATAAGAGAAGGAGATGGAAACAAATCAAACTCTTTAAGAAAACATTACAGAAAATATAGGAGTAGACATGGAGTTTGGCCATCTCTTCTATGTTAAAATTAGTCTATGTATCTATGTATATCCCACATATCTAAGTAGATGACATCGTTAGACCTTCTCTGATTTATAGAAGTATTTGCCTTTGGCAATTGCCTGTGCTGTGCATAGAATTCTTAGGTTTTTCTTTAACATGATAAATAAGTACAACTGGTGGTTTTGAAGCTTTTAGTGATTGATGTCTTTCTGTAAACATTTTAGCCTAAGAGTCTAAAAGAGGAATTAGGCTTTAATTTGTTACTTTTGGTAATGCATCTTAGGGTTTCCAAATATTCTCATGTTACAAAATAAACATTAAAAATTTGAAAAATCAGGTAGCTATTCTACTTTAATTGACAATTGCTTAGATTTAAATTTTGCTGAACTCTGTTTTTGCCAAGGGTAAGTTTCTAGTCAATATAAATGAGACTTATATCTGTGTCTTTGTCCCAGAAAAATCATTGACTTCATTCTCTTTGAGTTTGAGGTTTCAATTTAGATTTGAGTTGGAGAAATGGCTTAGCAGCTAAGAGTGCATATTGCTTTTACAGAGGACCAGAATTTGATTCCCAGCACCCATGACAGGCAGCTCTCAACTACTCCGGCTCTAGGATATTCTACACCTCTGGCCTCTTTGGGCATCTACTCACATGTGGCATATATACGCATACAGGCACACATTTATACATATGACTAAAAATGAAATAAGCCTGAAGAAAAAAAACGAGCATATCAACAGATAGGTCAATGTTTCAGTAACAAACAACTTGTGAAGTCCAACATGCATTTGTTAAATAAGATTATCAGCTGTGAATTAAATAATAAGCAAGTTTACCAACACCAAGTAAGAATTTGCAAAGTCTTAGAACTTTATTGAGGAAGTAAACCTTGTTTTGATGGAAAGAACATTGATGATTAGTGTGTTTCTCGTTTTTGTAGTGCTCTTTACCTGTGAATTTACTTAATAATTTATTAGTATAATCATGATTATATTTTATGTTCACAATTTTTATTATTTATTTTCTTACATCAAACCAATTTCCAGTTGGTTAAATTGTAAAAATGTTTAGTGATGTTTATGGTTTTCTTAATTTTTGCTGCTTTGGGATAGCACTGAATACCATAGAAAATCCAGTTCTTTGTAGGATAAGAACTTTTTTTTAACTGACATTTTTTTTCTTCTTTTTACATACCGACAGTATTTTTCCCCTCCCTCCTCTTCTCCCATTTCCTACCCTGATTCCCATCTGCCCCCTTCCCATCCACCCACTCCTCCTTGTCTCCATTCAGAAAGGGACAAGCCTCTAATGGGCTTGAATATAGCATAGCACATCAAGTTGAGGTAGGACAAAGCTTTATATAAAGGCTAGGCAAGGTAATCCATATGGGGAACAGGTTTCTAAAAGCCAGCTAAGTGTTTGGGATAAGTCCTGATCTCACTGCTAGAAACCTTACAAAAACAGACCAAGCTACATAACTGTCACACACATGCAGAGGACCTGGGTCAGCCCCATGCAAGCTCCCTAACTGCTGGCCCAGAGTTCATGTGTTCTCACAAGCTCAGGTCATCTGTTTCTGTGGGTTCCTCTGTCATGACCTTGACCTCCCCTGGCTCCATACAGTCCTTCCTCCCTTTCTTCAGGAGGACTCCCAGAGTCAGACCAGTGCTTGACTGTGGATTTCTGTATCTGCTTTTATTAGTTCCTGGGTAAAGGCTCTGTAATGACAATTAGAGTAGTCACCAATCCGATTACAGTAGATGGCCAGTTCAGACACCCTATCCACTATTGCTAGGTGTCTTAACTGGGGTTTTTTGAGGCTGGGTTTCTTTGTGTAACCCTGGTTCTCCTGGAACTTGCTTTGTAGACTAGGCTGGCCTCAAAATGAGAGCTCTGCCTGCCTATGCCTCCTGTGTGCTGGGATTAAAGGCATGTGCCACTACTGCCCAGCAAAGATTTATTTATTTTATTTTATGTATTTGAATGTTTTGCCTGCACGTATGTGTACCACGTTTGCCTGTTGCCCACAGAGGTCATAACAGGGAATCAGATCCCTTGGAACTGGAGTTATAGATGTGCGCCACCACGTGAGTGCTGGGACTTGAACCTGGGTACTCTGTAAAGAGCAACCAGTGCTCTTAACCTTGGACTTATTTTTCAGCCTAGATAAGAACATTTTTAAAAATAATTTTTATCTTTGTCGAATTACTCTTCCAAATGCACGATCTTTTATTTGAGTCTTCTTAGAGCTCTTTCTTGTAAGATGCATTATGTTTTCTGGCCTGAATATTATATTTTCTAGATTAAATAATATAATTAGGGTTTAATTGATTGAACCAGATTTGGGAAAACAATGGTAAATTTTAATTTTCTAAATACTGTATATGTGTCTTTTGTTGTTGTTCGTTTGTTTTTTTGAGACAGGGTCTCCTTGTGTAGCCTTGCCTGGCCTGGAGCTTTCTGTGTAGACAAGACTGGTCTCAAACTCATAGAGGTCCTTCTACCTCAACCTCTATCCCAGTGCTGCGATTAAAAGGATGTGCAGCTGTTATTTCCAGCTATAAATGTGTCTTTCTATCTTCAACTTTTTTAAATTCTATAATTTCCAAGTACTGCTATTATTATCTAATATATGCACATTTCCTTAAAATATATCTTGGGTAGCATTTTAACCATACAGCAATTTTTGCTATGTATCTGTTGTAACTGTTAACAGTATATAGCTCCATAGCCAGTACTGGAGCTAGTTTACAGGTACTTTTTGAGACCCATTGAATAAGGAAAGAAATCAACACAGAATTTATTAGTATGTATGCCAGTCTTCTGCAGAAAAATGACCAAAAAATCTTGTGTGGGTTTATTCTTACACATTTACATGATTATATAATATTAGTAATATATAACAACATAGATGATAGGTTAACCTAAGGTGATGGTTAACCTAAGGTGTCATTTCAGAAAATGAAACACTAGGATAGTACTTAAGGAGGACATCAGGACCCAGGATATCAACTACAGAGGTAATTTAAACACCTCGATACCAGACTTAATTATCCCACTATTGTAGGACATATTAATCTGTGCATAATAAAGCTTTTATTTGTTAAGTAACACATCTTTATGGCAAGTGTTACTATAGACCTTATAATAACAACTAAGATGTAGAAGTTCTCTGCATTATAAACCCAAGTATTGTGTTGATCATGTGAAGAAGAATCTGTGAAGAAAATTGAGCATTTTAATGAGGTAAAAAAGGACAGAAATGGGAACAAGAGAAGATGTGATTGTGATAGAGTAGGACATAAAGATTTTCCTATTAGAAGGTGAATTTGAATAAAGAGTTGAAGGAAGTGAAGACTTAGATCCTATGGGGAACAAATAGGATCCTATAGAACAAGTTAAAAGTTTGTGAGCATTGGTTTATTCTAGAAATTTGAAGAAGGCCAGAGTAATTTAGGCATAGGGATGAAAATTATGAATAGCTGAATTTGAAGAGGTGGGTAGGGCCCCACCTTGTAGAGAGTCTCAATGGGATTAACCTTATTCTGGTTTTCTTGGGAAGCCCCTGAAGCATTATGAACAGGGGAATGTTGTATGCACTGAAAGCTAAACTAATTTGGACTTAAGAAAGCTCAGTCTGGCTGCTGTGTGAAAAACTGACTTTAGATGATAGAGGAAAGCTAATAATTTTTTGGCTCTCACAAAAATTTCTTAGCCATTTATGTTATTGTTTTAAGTATTTTAATATATTAAAAATTTTCGTCTTCAAACCAACTGTAAGATAACAACTCATATCTTCTCAGTTTTGCACATAAGCAGACTACTAGCACCTATACAACTTCAGATAAAGAATCTAATCTTCTACCACAGTATAACGTACTATATGTTATTCTCTCCTTTACTTTTGAGGAAATATATTTCCCCCTTATTTCTTTTTGGTTCTGTTTTACACTGTTGAAAAAATGATAAAGGAAGATTTTTGAGGGACTAGAATGATGCATTGTGACTATGGTGTATCCTTTCTTTGTACTTTCTACTTTGAATATTATCTTGATTTTCTTCTCACAGACCACAAAAATAACCTTAGAATTATATATTCTGAATAAAAGGAGTTGCTCTCAAATGATGTTTCACATCTAGAAAAAACTCTAAAAGTCTTTGAACAGTCTTGATTTTTTTTATTCACAAGACTGCTTTTGTATACTAAGTGACCAGAATAGCACTTAACACATAGCAGATATTAACTGTTCACTGAATGAGTAAATGAATGAGTTACATATTTCTCTGTAATGTGTTGTTAGTTTTTAACCTAATAAGAATAACTGGTTGGCTCTATGAGAAAGAATATTGTTCTAATTAAGGCATCACAATGAATAAAGAGAAGGCTATCTCTCAGTATTCACATGCTGACTTTATTAGAGAAATATGGTCCTTTGGAATTATGGACCCTACCTTGGTGCCAATAATTACCATCCAAAATAAGATATTATGGCTGGCCAATGTCAAGTTTTCCTTAAATGCCCATGGAGGAAGATTTCATTACTAAAAGAAGTATGAGGAGCTTGGGTTTCTTTAGTTGTCTGCATAAAATATTAGTTAATATTTAAACTTCAAAAACTTCTCTCTTTAAAAACAATTTAAGATTACATTTGTGTGTGTGTGCACACATGTGTGTATTTGTTGTTTATGTAGGTCAGAGGACAACTTGTGGGAGCCTGTGTTCTCCTCCTATATGGGTTCCAAGGATCAAACTCAGTCATCAGGCTTGGCAGCAAGTACCTTTACTGGCTGAGCCATTTTGCTAACATCAGTTCTCTCTCTTAATTCTAGTAAATTTGTGAAAAGATATAAGTTAAAAAGAAAGAAACATGTCACATAAATATGGACAGTGTAATATTTTTGTTAAAAGAGCAAAACTTTTCATATCAATGTGTCTTAATCCTTTTGGTCAAAAAGTTGCTGTTCAGGTTGTTTGGCAAGTCTGGCTGGTTTTTTTTTTCTTTTTCTTTTTTCTTTTTTTTTACCCCCACAGGCTCCAAAGTCCATTGATAAGTAAATATACCTTGAAGCTATGACAACTCACCTCTTTTAACTGAGCTTGAGAGGGTTTTTATAGTTCCTAGTCATCCACACTTATTTCTGATAACTCATGCAGTTGTGAGAAAAATAAAATTAGGAAGTCAGAAGTAGGAGCAGCGTGAGTAATGATACACCCTTACTCCTTCATCACGGATGAACTTGTAGTGCTTTCTGCCTTTTATTTAAATTGACCCGTGTCATATTTTACTGTATGTAGAAAGCACATTCTCAAGGGAAAGAATGGAGTCACAACTAGAACCAGAGCAAAAGGAAATAACTAAGCTGTATTGATCTGTGCTTATCTTAAAGTGCTCCTTCTAGCTGAGAAAATGATTTTTTTTTTGAGAAAACAGCCCTCAGGATCCTTTGTTGGATGTTGTTACTGCTATTTCAAAACAGGAAGACAATTATGCATAAGTTATGTGGAGAAAATCGTTTTCTTGAGGTTTTTCTCTTAAGAATGAGTAGGAGGAAATTATAGGAAATGAGTAAATAATGGTATTATTTAGAAATTATTCCATTTTCACATAGGCAACCCTAAGATTAAGCAAGGGTGTCTTTGTGAGGAAGGTTTTTTTTTATTATATTGTTTGCATATTTACCAAAATTCTCTGACAAAAGGGTTTTTAATAGCAAATTACTGTTTTGAGATTTAGATTTTTTTCCCTAGCTCCCCAAAGTCAAAATCACATACAAATTTAAAACTATATAAGAATATCCACTAGAACTCTAAAATGAGCAACTCCATAGTTATTTTTATCTTCTTATAAATTCATTTTATTGAAATTAAGGTTAAGTTTTCTTTTCTCATTACCAGTGAATACTATCTTAAAGTGTATAATTTTACTCTTGCTGTTTCCATGGAATCAGAATGAAGATTCTATCATAAAATTAATTTTTAGAAATTGTCTATCATGGTTTCTATGTTACTATGACTTATTAGAACTATAGTCGGTCTCTTGGTCTCTTGACCCTGGCCACCTCTCTTGGTCAGCGGCTTCTCTCTTGCTCTCCCTTCTCCTCTCTTCTCTCATGGTTGGGTTTAGTCTGCTAGCCATATCCTGCCAGGACTCTTTCCTCTACCTGCTTTCTCCCTTGTATCTACAATAAAAATCCCCATACTTAAAAACAAACAAGCAAATTATAGTTTCTTATTTTTCAATATGTGATAAATGCAATTATATATATGTATATATATTCAAAAAAAATCAGGGCTTGGGGGTCAGCTGCATGCTTGCTGCAGAAGCAGTGGGGCCTGGGTTGGGAGTGCTGGAGAGCGCTCCCATGAAAAGACTAGAGTGGTGGCCCGCCTATAACTCCAGCCCTGGGAGGGTGCACACAGGCGGCATACCAGAGCTTGCTGTTCATCCAGTCTAGCTGAATTGGTGAGTTTCAGGTTCAGTGAGAGACTCTATCTTAAAACAGAATGTGACGAGCAATAGGGCCGGACACCTGACTTTGATCTCTGGCCTCCACAAGTCCGTAGACACACATACCACACAGATCTGTAAACCATAATCTCTTGCAAACTGTTAGATCTTTGTGTTTGATGAGGTGCTTCTGTTAAATCTACATACCTACTTTTTACTTATTTACTTAGCTACCTTCTGTTATACTTAAGAACAATGGTTTCCTAAGAGAGAAATTCTTGTAAATTTAAACCTGGACACGGCCAACTTGTTTCCTTTTATATTTGAGATATTACCTTCATGATATTTTAAATGGATTTGCTTGGGTAAATGTAACACATATGGTTGATATGTGTTTGGTCTATTGTTTGGTCTTTTCAGTATTCTTGAGTCTATTCCTTCTGCTAACAAGTTCACATTTCATCATAACTAAGAATGAGCTTTTGAGTTGACTCCCTGAAGTTTTTCTAAACCTGTACTCTGTTTCCCTTATACACTGTTGCCAAATAGTCATTTTAAAAATTGTGCTGTAAAATCTATGCTTATTGGATTTGTTTGAATGGTGTGCTTTTTGCTTGAATAGAAGATAGTGGTTATTTTACTAATTTGTTGATTGCTTCGAAGTTTGACAATTGAAGCAGTTTAATGACTTTCTATGCTTAGAACAAATAAAAATTACCAGCTTTTACCTGAGAACAACTGATTTGTTGTTTCTCTTTTGGTCAGCAGCCAAGTATATATGTTTTCACATTTCTATGTATATATGAAATATGAATAAATCCCAGCATTCACTATGTGTCATATGTATATACCTTTCATTTTTATGTCCCTAAGTGATTTTTTAGAAGATTTTGATATATGAATTGGCAGATGTCTCCTTTGCTTTCACAAGATAATTACAGGTTGGTTACATTTCTTTTTCTTTCTACCATCTGCATAAAAAGTTGCCAATCACTGTATGAACATTTGTCATATCATTGCACAAAAAATTGTATTCATGAGGCATATATTTCTAACACCCAAAGAAAAGTAGCAACCGAGTGAGTGTGGTTGTCACATACCTGCAATCACAGCATTTGGGAGGCTCAAATAGGAGGGTTATGAGTTCAAAGCTTTGTCTAGGCAGCACACCAGTTAAGGTAAATCTAGGCTCCATTAAAGAAACTTTACCTAAGACAATAATTAAATAAAGCCAAACTAAGTTAGTTATATTATTTTTTCTCCAAATGTTTTAGATCAGCTTTAGGCCTCTAAAACATAGGATTAATGCTGATAATTGGGTATAGGTAGATATCCAATGTAGATATAGATTGGCGATAAAGTAAAAATAAGTTTATAAGTAAGTTTTATATGCTAAGCGTATAGAATGAGTGTATGTGCAGCATTTGTGCAGCTCTGCATTAACATTCTAGGCAACACTGAACAAGTTCTTTATCTGTTCCGGTTTCTTTGTACTAGTCAAGGAGGAGATCACATAATTTGGATGAGGTAGTTATAAGTGGCTAGATAGTAGCTTTATAAAATTTACCTTTTAAGATTTATTTATTTCATGATTATGAGTATTTTCTTGGATGGATGTATGTGCACTGTGTGCATTGAAGTACCTGAGGTGGCCAGAAGAAGGTAACAGACAGATCCTCTGTAGTTGTAGTTACTGATGGTTCAGAGCCACCATGGGGGGTGAGAACTGAACCCAGGTCCTCTGCAAGAGCAACCAGTGCTCTTAATCTCTCGAGCTCATAAAATTTAATTTATAAGAAAGCATACAGCTAGGTGGTGGTGGCACATACCTTTCATCCCAGCACTCAGGAGGCAGAGACAGCCAGATCTCAGACTGGTCTACAAAGCAATTTCTAGGATAGGCTCCAAAACTAAAGAGAAACCCTGTCTTGAAAAACCAGGAAAAAAAAAGAGAGAGAGAGGAAAAATCACACCGAGGCTGACAGTTGGTGAATATTTAAATAGTTTAGACTTGAATTGAGGGAAAGTTACCTTTCAGGACATTATTCTCAGATGAGCAGCTTATTAGAATTAAGTATTAATTTAGTGATGTTTTAACTACTTTCTTACATCTACAACTAATCAATTATTAATGTATTGGGGAAGTGGGAAATTATGCCTTGTAGCACAATTAATAAAAACCCAGAGACAGAAATTGGGATGCAACCTAAAGGTCAGAAAAGCAAAACAGCTAGCCACTGGCTCTTACTTCTACCTTAGTCCAAAATGACAACCCTGACTCCAGGAATCTCAGAAAGAGACTGTGTGTGAGAACTGTCTCCTCCTGTTTTATATTTTTCTCTTGTGTTGGGGTTGAAGGTGTGCACCACTACCACTTGGTTTCTTTGGCAAACTAGTGTGGCTACTGGGATTAAAGGTGTGTGTCACCACTGCCTAGTCTGTAAGGCTGATTAGTGTATCTGTTTTACTCTCTGAACTTCAGGCAAGCTTTATTTATTAAATGCAAATTAACTATCACTAAAATGACTTAAAGTTATTAACATCATTGTTAGGAGCAATCATATCTCACATCGACAGAACCCTAAGTTATTTAAATGCCATGTTCTACAGATCCTTGAAGTGGTTGAAGATTATCCAGGCAGAATACAATCTCTATGTATCTAAAGAACCTAATTAATCTGACTATATGTATAACAAATATGAACAACTATTGACCTATAATATTTAATACCTCTATAGCTTAAGGACTAAGACTTCATGTCAGAATATTAAATAATCTGTAAACAAACGTGCTGCAATGACCTCAAAATGTAAACAATGTATACACATCTTGATCAGAGGTAAGAATAATATATAGTGCAATACAAAAATATATCCTAAAAGTTGTATCAATATACAAAATGTCCTAAACAGAGGTAGAAACATGCTTGTATACAATCTGACAGAATAACTTTGCATAGGTGTACAAATATTGTAAACAGAAATAACAAATATAATTTGAACTTGTATCAATATACAAAACTATACCAATGTAAATTATCCATAAATAACAGCTCACAAGTATTCACTCTATTACTCACTATTATTATCACCTTTTTTTTGAACCTACATAGTTTCCTCCGCAACCTTATACGAATAATAATCTCTACCTTATACAAATAATAATCAACAACCCCTAACTGGTGTTCCCAACCCTGAGAACAAACTTTTTTGGGAGAGGGGACGTTGTCCTTTAGAATTGCTTCCCGCTGTCATGGGGGTGATATTCTCTTTATGGGATCCTGCAAAAGTAAAGTGATGGTTAAGTTTCAAGATTACTGTCTAGTAAAGTTGCAATTGATTTTCGAGCAGTCGATAGGGTTTTTGTTTTTGTTTTTTTAAAGTTCTTATTTGGCGTTCTGGCCAGAATGTCATGAGTGGCTTCAAGTCCTCAGGCACATTGGCCCTCCACGACTGCATGGCTCTGAGGCGTTTAATGAGGAAATATGAAGGACCTCAGCTAGTGGCTACTTAGGGCCGCTGCGTGTAATTCTATACCCAAAATGAACGGTGGTATGGCGCCTGACTGTGGCTGGCCAGAGCCACTGGAGACTCTAGCCCCACGTTGGGGGGTGCCAACTGTAGAAATTAGCTCAATTTGGGAAATAACCAGGCTTGCTAAAGAATAAAACAATTATATTTTTATTTATTATGAGGGGAAAACTCACAAAACAGGAATGAGAAGTTCAAGCTCAGCTGTGTTCTGTGGGAATCACAGAGAGAGAGCACCTAGGCTGTGTACAGAAAGCCACGCTTTAACTTGGATCCACCTCTTAAAGATAATTGGCAAACAAGGTTTCCCCATCAGCCAAGCATAGCTGTTTATATTTGTAATCCCAGGATTTGAGAGACTGAGCAGGAGGATCACCATGAGTTCAAGACTAGCTGGAGATACAAAGTGAGATCCTGTTTTAAGTATAAAAAAACCTCAGCAATAACAAACTCCACAATCTCCAAACATTACCAGATATTTCTTGGAGAATATAGTTGACTTCAAGTGAGTGAATATTTAGTTAATCCATAGAGGTGAAAAATATGTATTTTGTATGTGTCTGTTGTGTGGATCCCTAACAAAGAAATAACATTAGTGGAAATGCCAAGGACACATATTTGAGTACAAACTAATTTTCTTATTTTTATAGTTTGTTTCTGCCTTAAAATTTTGTGTCCTTTTGTGTTCTTTTCTTTTTAAATTGTTATTTAGTAGCTGCCTAGAATTACTTCTTCTATGTCTATGGCTTTTCTGACCACTTAAACATTGGCACTACCAATGTAGAGCCTTTAGGATGGTGTTAGTAAGCATGAGGCTTTTATGTCAGTAGAGTGGGCATCTTTCTGTAGTATGTCAAACATAGTAGGTGAAAAAATTCAGTTGCAAAATCTTATCTTCCCTGAATTTGTTGTTTTGTTCCTCCTAGCTTCTGCTAGGTTGTTGTATAGGAATCATTCTAGATTACCTCTACCATAATATGTGGACTTTTGTCCCCCTATCTTCATCTCATTGTGTCTTCCATTTTGCTTCAAGTGCTGGATCAGAAACAGAAAATTGATCCTAATGTGTTTTCTTATTGAACCGTATAGTAACCATTTTCCTCATTGCTTGTAGGAAAACTTTTTTCTACTGTCAAATGTTTGACCATCTGTAAAACTGACCATGTCCATCTCTTTGCTCCTAAATTTATCTGGTGGTCTTCTGTAATAACACCTATAGTATACCACTTGCTTTGTTGACCAATCTTGCCCTCTGTACTACCATGAGCTCCTGGAGTGCAAAGACCTTATCTTTGTGTCCCTAGCTATGATCTATTTATATATAGAAATATATTGTGGTTATAATTTTTATTCATTGTGCTTAACTTAACTTCTATTCTCTGTTCCTAAATATTCTGAGAGTATGGTTTTCTAAATTCAGTAGTAGCCAGATGTTTTGCATTTTTACAAGCAATTGCCTTCCTAACAGCATACTCATTATTAGTCTGGAAAGACTGTGTAATTAAAATTATATCAGAAAGAAACTGCTGTTACATGTCCGGACAGAGCCAATCATTTAAATCCCAAACATGTTGACAGTCTGATTGGATAGAAAAGCATTTTAATCAAAGTTAGAAAAACAGTTCTATTTTTATTCTCATTCTATTATTGCCCCCATTAACATTGTGATTTAAAGTTGAGGCAACATATCATTTTTTTCCAAGCTCACAGATTTATTGCTGTGAAGTTGGGTCAAATACATTTTCCTGTGATAGGTAAAATAGGTATTGTATGCTGTATTTCTAAAGGGATGTCAGCTTTAACTAGTTTAACTTAAAAACTAATTAAGCTAAATGTTATTTAATGTTTTAGATAAAACATGCTTATTGTGAGACAATGAATATCTAAAATCTTATTTATAAACAGGAATGTACAAATCAGGGAGCAGCTAAGTAACTTTGAGATACTATCTCCACGTTTTATCTCTTTAGAGTAATGTGTAAGAGTTGTTTCCCCCATTACTGTGAGCTGTCTTTTCCCAGGAAGGGGAGATGGGCAACAGTGCTTTCGGAAATTACCCTCATCCTGTCTGTGCAAACAGAAACAAAAACCTCAGGAATTTTGGTTTTACAATGTAATCTTTGAGTTCCTGTTCTAAAGGTGTGTCTTTTGTATGAATAGGTGTTTGTGTGTGTGTGTGTGTGTGTGTGTGTGTGTGCAAATGTAATTTATTAAGATAATTCTGTTCATTTTGAGGCCTAGACCTGGTTCATAGCTTAAGGTTACATAACCTTAAGGTTAAGGTTAGCATGAATCCTTTTGCTTCTTTGTTCTGTGAAGGAAGTTTACAATAACCAATTCATTGGGTTGTAATTATACCAAAACAGTCCAAAGTAAAAACAAGCAAACAAGCAAAATCGCCTAAAAACCTTAATGATGCCTATTAAATTTCCTTTTTATATGATTTTTTATAAAAAAAGATAATTTAAAATAATTTTAATTATCCTAGGATCACGAGTCTATCTTTATATGTAGTATACTATTTTCAGAGGTCAAGACCACTTCCAAGTTTAATGATTTGTTGTAACAACTCCCAGACGGCTCATCTTAGTCCCTCTCAGAGCCTGATTTACTGTAGTGAAAGGAAACGATGTGAAGTGTGAAGACACCAGGCAGTGCTCACTCTGGAGTCATACAGGATGCCCTCAACTCCTCCCGAGTGGAATTGTGGCAGCACGCATGAAATACTTACCAGGGAAGTTCATCAGAGACTAAGTGGCTGGGTTTTTATGGAGACTGGTTATATACATATCCTCGACCTCACAAAATTTCAGCTTCCCAGAGGTATAACAAACAGACCACGTAGTTTGCACAGTTCAGATATAGTGAAAATTTTCAAAATCAGGGAATGGTGAAAACTATCCCATAATCCAAGTTCCCAGAGGCAAGCCAACATCTAACTTGCAAGTAGATTTTTCAAAGCATAGCCATCCAGGTTTTTTTCTGTGTTAAGGCTGTCAGTGCATAAGTAGTATAACTTGAATGCTTACAGATAAAGTTTATCTATAATAATGATGATAACTTTGGAATATATCAATGCATCCATGCCTATTTTATGATGATATATTATAAAACAAATATAACTATGATCAGCTCAGGTTTTTAACACTTTGCATATTAACCTTTAGAACTGTTAATATTTGTTTCTAATAGAAATTTAAAAAAGCAAAAAAGCGCTGAAACAATCCTGACAGCCTGAATTCTACTTCCAAAACCCACGTAAGAGAAAAGGAAAGAACCAGCTCCATAACATTGTCTTGTGACCTCCACATGTATCTCTCATCTTATACACATAAGAATAATAACTTAAAATAAATGTATTGAGAGTTCATTTTCTTGAATTCTTGTGGAAGACCCCTAAACATTTACATAAATACAGCAATCAGTTGAGTGCTTTATGTATACTTATTTTTGTTTCCTATACTAAGGATCTAGAAAAGAAGCAAGCATGGTTCTTCCCATGAAGAAGTCCCTATTCTAGCAAAGATGTTAAAAATGCAAATAAGTTAATAAAGGAAATATTTTGTTTATCAACTTGTATTTTATAAACAGTTTTAAAATATTTCCTAATGTGATGGTGTATATTTCTGTGTATATTGGGACAGATTTCTTTTTCCTGTTTCTTTTTTTTAAAGATTTATTTATAATGTATACAGCATTCTGTATGCTTACAGGCCAGAAGAGGGCACCATATCTCATTTCGGATTGTTGTAAGCCACCTTGTAGTTGCTGGTAATTGAACTCCTGACCTTTGGAAGAGCAGCCAGTGCTCTTAACCTCTGAGCCATCTCTCCAGACCCTCTTTTTCCTTTTTTTCCCCAGATTTCTGTAGTACTGTGGTAGAGAAGGAAAGGTGTAGATAATTATTTTTAGCATATGGTAAACACTGTACCGGAACCTATTTATGCTCCTACCTACACCCAGAAACATACTAGAAATTAACTTTAAGAAAAACATTGCCTTTAATTAAATCTTAATGCCAAATATAAGTTGTGCTCTTATTTTGATTTTTTTATACAAATTTTAACATGAAAAGAAACTTATTATTTCATCTGTGGATTGTCTTTTTTATTTAACCATTATTTCTGAAATTACTGCTGCTTATCAATTTTGCCTTCTTTCGTGTGTCCATTTCTAATTTTTATGTGATTTATTTAGCATAACTAGGTTTTGAATTAATCTTTTAGTCCCTGTTGCTTTAAGATGGTTGTTTACAGCTCTGCAACAAAGTACTAGAACTGGCTAGTTGACTGAAACTGGGCCTCCTTTTCTGTCTTTCCCTTTATTCCATGTTCCTTCATTGCCACATAGAATCCCTTGGCTAATTAAATGTTTGTTCATAGTTATTTATGGGATTATCTTGCCCCCTCCCTTTCCCTTGTAGAGATCACGTTTATTTACCTCAGCTATACAACTAGCTGTGTGTGACTTTGGGTAAATTACATAGTGTTTCATTGCCTTTGATTAGTGGATGTATGTAGCAACAACAATAATAGTCTTTATCTAAAAGGGGTCTTTTGAGGATGGAGTGGGTTTATATATGTGAATATCTTAGAATGCTATTAAGCAAATAGTATTCACTCATTACATAATACCTATTCTTTCACACATTTTAAAAATTCAAACATGCAAAAATGGTTTGAAAAAGAAGGGCAAATGGATTGTCCACTCTGGATTTAGAGTTATTTTAGTTATTTATTTTTATATTGTAGAAACCAAAAAGGAAAATTCTTCATTTTTCTTTTATGGCACAACACTAAGATCTTGAGTGTGTATATATTGTGTGTATATACATATATGTTGTATATATCTATATGTATATATGTATGTATATACACAATATACATACACACTCAAGATCTTAGTGTGTATATGTGTATGTGTGTATATATTGTGTATATATGTATATGTAGTAGTGATGAAAACAATGCAATTTATTTTATTAAATATTTATTAAAACAATATAATTTCAGTTTCACACTTATTGAAACTGAAATTGTGTCATTAATGTGATTGTATCTGATTTAGTTGTTGTTAGGAACTTAGCTTTTGTTCTTTTGTGCTCATACTCAGTTATGCTCATTATTATGCCCATTGGTTGTCAAGGACCTGCCTCGACAAAATCACCTCTTATCAGGGTAGGACATGGGAATTTTAGAAATATGAGTAAGGAATATGAAGATACGTAAAAAAAATAAGACGGAAACCATAGAATAATACTGGAAGGGGTATTCCAGTGATAACTGAAATCGCCCTGTTTTTTTCCCCACAGCTTTTATACCCACTGTAAGCGGTTGTGGGGTGTATGTGGTGGGGAGTGGGAGTGGGTAACAAAAGACTTTATTAACATGATACAAATGATAACTCACATAATCAATCACAATCACTTTATCACTCTGAGACATTAAATTATTAGCATTCTGCTGCCTAGGTCACATATCCTGGAGGCCTACCCTCCCCAGGTGACTTCATTGTTACAAAAGAAGGAGCAAAATTACATTTGCATATCCTAACCACCTGTGAGGATGGTATGGACCTACTTTTATGAGCTATTTTAATGTTAAAAGAGCCAAGTAATAACATCCTGAGTTGGGAGGTGCAACTACCCTTGTCCATCATCTGAGTAACCTCCAAAACTCTCTGACCATCAGACAAGGTGGAAATGATCCCACATTTCTCAGCCATCACAGGCAGTGGTGGCACATGCCATTAATCCCAGCACTCAGGAGGCAGAGGCAGGAGGATCTCTGTGAGTTCAAGGCCATCCTGATCTACAAAGTGAGTTCCAGGACAGCAAGAGCTGTTACGCAGAGAAACCCTAATTAAGAAACAAAAAACAAACAAACCAACCCAGTTTTATGCTGCCAACTTTATATATGTTTTTCTTTTCTTTTTTATTTATTCGTCTCTTATGTATTACATCTTAACCCCTCCCGCCTCTCTTCTCGGTTCCCTCCCCCCCTCTTCCCCAGATCCACCCCTCCTCTGTTTCCCCTGAGAAAAGAGCAGGCCTCCCAAGGATATTTACCAGCATAACAAGGTACAATAAGGCTAGGCACAAACCCTCATATCGAGGCTGTATGAGGCAACCCAGCAGGATGAAAAGGTCCTAAAAGTAGGCAAAAGAGTCAGAGACAGCTCCTGCTCCCACTGTTAGGAGTCCCACAAGAACACCAAACTACACAACCATAACATATTTGCCAAGGACCTAGGTCAGACCCATAGCAATCAGTCTGATTGTTGCTTCCGACTCTGTGAGCCCCTGTGAGCCCTGGCTAGTTGATTCAATAGAGTTATTTTTAATTTACTACAAATTTCTTTTTATCTTCTCTGTATGTGTGTGTGTAATTTGAAAATAAACTACACATACTATAATACTTACATAAGTACCAAAAACTTTTACCTACATAATTACAATATGAAGAAATGTAAGTTTTTGTTCCTGTTCAGATTTTCCCAGTTCCAAAAAAATGTCCTTTATAACTTTTCTTTTTTTTTTCTTCTACCTGTCTTTAAAATCCCAAAATTCATTGAAGATTCACTTTTATTTTAGTTGTCTTAACTTATCTGTTAGTCTTCCTGCCCCCTTCTTTTAGGGTATGTGTGCCTTTTTATGACATTGACTTTTAAAGTCTAGGATGATTGTTTTGTAAAATGTTCTTTTTGAAAGCTGCAAGTAGAGATTAGAAGGTAACAAACTTAAAAATCTGAATTTTCCCTCTGTCATTTTCATTTAACTATTGCAACTCAAAATTTTGAGAAAAATAAATGAATAATAGGGATAATTTGGATAATGCAGAAAAATTATTAAAAATAAGTGTTCTTATAGGATATTCAAGAAGATTAGGCTTTTAAAGGAGAAAATATGATTAGAACCAAAAGGCTGTTCTATCTGACAAAAGCTTTTAAAATTTGTTTCTGTTGCATTTTATTAATAATTCAATATTTAGTACACATCCTGTTCTGATGTGTACAGTCTAGAATAGAGACCAAAGTAGGCAAGTAATTAGGCAGAGATAGTAAGAATGGTAAGGCATGTGGATATATATGAGAAAGGGAATATGGCTTCCTAAGGAATAAAACAAGAACTAGAACTGGGAGGTCAGAAAGACTTCCTCAAAGAAAGTAACCTATGTACAGATGCATGTGGGTGTAAAGAATGTGTGAGGCAGCCAGACTTAGTGTTGGGGAAAGAGTATTCCAGAGCAAGGGAAATGAGTTCAAGACCCTGGGAACAGTAGTGCCTCTAACCAGTGAGGAACCTAAGAATTACAGGGAGCTTGGACTATAGAGAAAGACTACAGTGTATCAGAAGAGGATGTTGAAGAAGAAAGCCAGAGGCCTTAAAGAAGGAACTTTAGTGCTTCTGAATTCATCTGGATGCCAATGGGAGATTCTGTTAAGGAGAAGAGGTATAGTATAATCAGATTTATACTGTTAGAAAGTCACCCTGACTACATTAGAAAATAAGACTGGTGGCAGGAAGTTCTATTAGGTTAGTGATTGTTGAAATGGTGGTATTGAGTGAGTTTGAGAGTTGTTTAGGAGATGATAGCAGCAGTCTTTGGTATTTGAGGAATATTTATTGTTTGGTTATGCTGAGTATGGAGTTGTATAGTTGTAGTCCCACCTTCTCAGGAAGCTGAAGCTGGAGGATTGCTTGAACTCAGGAGTTCCAGATAGCCTAGGCAACATACTGAGAGCCTCCCTCTGCCTCAAATAAATTTACTGACAATAAATCATAAAGAAATTCATTTAAGACAATTTTTAGTATACTTACAATTTTACCATTTTTTAAAGGCAGAAGCAAAAATATATGCCAATATATTTTTATTTAATGTATAACACAAGTTGTTAAATATTGGCTCAATATTTGATGTTACAGGACATGGAGCATTTTTAGTGATTTTCAGAGTTGACCAATATTAATTTACTTTTAGAAACTGTTTCTTTTCCACCCACCTTCTTTCCATTTTGTTTAAGTGTTTTCATAATAGCTTATGACCAACCACTCAGTGGTGGTATCAACCATTTCAGTGGGAGTAGTGGGAGGTACAACCAGTCTTCAGTGGCTGGACTGGGCACTCCAACCTTCATTAGAGAACAGGCAAAGAAGGCACCTGCACATCCTCAGACAAGTCAGCCACGTCACTGAGCAGCAGGGAGCTCAGGAGCTAGTGTAGTCCATTTGTCCTGAAATTCCTACTTTGTCACCATCTCTTCAGCAGCTTATTGCTCTTCTCAATCTTTTCAAGTTCTCTGTAGAAGTAGAGCTTAGGCATGACTTCCCATAGATGGTCATGGGAGTGAACTCCCTGGGCCAATATCCACCACATCAGAATCCTTGCGTGAACTCCCATGTTGCCTGGGATCACAATGTCCACATAGCACAGAGGAGAATCTGTTATACAGAGTGATGGTAGGCAGGCTGAGTGGCTTTTGGTAGCACTGGGGTCAGTCATCACCAGAAAATGTGGTTCTCTGAAGATTGCTTGGTTCTGGTTAGTGAAGGTCCCAGGAATGAAGCAGCCAACAGTTGGGAGTGGCTGCAGTGGCAGCAGCGAACTTAAGTATAGCAGTTGACCAGTGTTCCTGGAGGAGATGGTGCTGACATCAGCAGGGTTCTCAATGGTAACAATAGCTCTAGCTCCTAGCAGCAGCTTCTTCCAGGACCTCTTATATGATGTAGAAACGGTGACTTTTCCTTTTGTAGAAGTCAAGGTTGGTGACACCTAAGTAGGTTCCTGCTACAAGAAATTTGAGGATATTGTCCTTCATTTGTAGGACATTAAGGGCTCCAGAGACTATGTGAGACTTCTAAGTTATGATGACAGTGCCAGTGAATGGAACCTTCCCTGGGCCATGCTGAAAGGCTGTTTTGATTTTATAACTGCTAATATTGAGAATATTTTTCATAGATATGTGCTACAAAGTGGCAGAAGTATGCTGAATGCTAATATAGAAACTGTTGTAGTTAGTTCATAATCCTAAACCAAAAATCATTTAATAATTTTTAAAAAATGAAATTTAAGTTAGCAAGTCAAACTGTGGTTTTAAAAGTCAAATGTTCTAACACAATACAATCCTAATACATCCTGATTTGATATATGCTGAGAAATGATGGTAGAAAAATATCAAAAGTCTTTGTTTTCTGTAATTAAGTCATCATGTTTTCATAAGAGCAGAAAACTTTGTATCTACAATAAAAACACTACAATTCATAACGTACAGTGGTCTCAAATCTGACCTGAGGTGTTTTAGGAGTCATTTGTTGGCGTTGTATGATGTGACACGCACAGCACAAAGTGAGCATTTTATGTGCTCAAAACCAAGGTCGCAGAGAGTCTCTGTGATACAACATGCACTAATGCTTCCATTAATACCTCTGATTCATTACATGTTTGACTTTTAAGTTAGGTTTTCTTTGTTGTGGACTCAAACCTTTTGCTTGTTTTCAGCTCTGCAGTTTTTTTAAATGCTCAAATTCATTTTTGTGACCCACAGATTAAGAAGCTAGGATGTAGACTGGAGATGGCCAGACACCTAAGTGTAGAACCTGAATTCCCAATTTTGGTAAATAACAAAACAATCTTAAATCATTCCGCAAAGGCCCATGTGTAGAAGACTTAGCCCCAGCTTAGACCATTAGGAGATGCAGAGGCCTTAACTTAGTGAGAGGTCTTCCCTGATCTCTTAATTTTCCTTGATTTTGCTTCCTAGCAGTGAAATAAACAGTTTTCCTTTATCTATAGCTTGCTTCCCTTATTGTAGTAGGAAGTCACTTGTTCGTTTCCTGGCCACCCAGACTCCTGAAATAATCACACAGAAACTATATTATTTAAATCACTGCTTGGCCAATTACTTAAGCATATTGCTAGCTAGCTCCTATGTCTAGAATTAACCCATCTCTATTTTATATTTTACCACGATGCTCATGGCCTACCAGCAAGGTTCCAGCATCTGTCTCTGGTAGCGGCTCCATGGCTTCTCTCTGACTCCACCTTCTTTCTCCCAGCATTCAGTTTAGTTTTTTCCACCTACCTCTACTCTGCCCTGTGCAGGCCTAAAATAATTTCTTTATTACCCAATGGTTTTCACAGCATACAGAGGGGAATCCCACATCACCTCATGATATGCTTCTGCATACCCAAAGTACTGACACCTGAATGTGGAACTTCTCTAAAACTGAGCCAAAATAGACTTCCTTTCTTTATAATTTGATATCTATTTGTTGTGGCAGTGGAAAGCCCACTGACATATGCCTCATTCTCTTTATCTGTAAAGTGAGCAGAAAATAATACTAATCTCACAATTTTAATGCAGAATAAATTAATTAATATATGAACAACATGTAGAACAGTGCCTAGTACATAATGAATACCAATGGTATTGGTTACTACAATAATTAAATTGTATTTGGTTAGTTTTGCTATTACTAGTTTGATATTTTGATGAAAAGAAAAGTATCAAGGTTGACTGAGATTTATAGTTTGGCAGCCAAGGCCAATTATGGAGAGTTTTTTGAGGGGGTGGGGTGGGAAAATATGACTTCACATTTGGATTTGTGACTTTGACAAATTTTTTCATATAAAATATTCAGTAGGGAAAAGAGGCACATTATTTTGAGGATTATAAGGATGTAAGTGGTAAGATGTGAGAGTAGATGGGATCACTCAAAGAACACATTTAGTAAAGCAGCCTGTATTATCTTTAAGAATACATTATATAGGTTAAAATCCAAGATAAACAGACAAATACCATATGGTCATCTCTAAAAATAAAGTTGATATAAAAACGTGAGAATCAGGGCCTGCAAGATGGCTCAGTGGGTAAAGGTGCTCACGGACAGTTCTGATGACCTAAGTTAATCTCTAGAACCTACGCGGTAGGAAAAAACCAATTTCAGCAAGCTGTCCCCTTTTCTCCACATAAAAGCCATGGTACATGCATCTGCACACACACAAGCCCACAGGTGTACATATACACATGCAAACACATTATATGTATATAAATAAATAATAAAAATTTAAAGTTGAGAATCTATATGTCGTTTCTAGAGGCTGTGGGAAATAAGGGGATGGGAAGAGATTGGTCTGTGGGTACAATTTTACACTTTGACTGGAGGAATCAAGTTTTGATATTCTTGCTGCACAGTAGAATAGCAGTTAACAGTACATTATATATTTTAAAATAGCTGGAAGACAGGATATTTAATATTCCCATCACAAAGGAATGGTTAATGTTTAAGATCATGAATGTACTGATTAACATCACTTGACATTTATACATTATCAATTAATGAGAGCATTACATAGTGCCCATAAATATGTACAATTATTACAAATTGGTAAGAAATAAAAATGAGCAAAAGAAGCAGTGAAGACGTAAAACTTAATGCTAAGTGGAGAGTTTAGATAAACTGATATTCTTTAGCACAAATATTTACATTTAGTCTGGGCTAAGGTCAAATGGACAGTCTCATGAAAGACAATTATTTTACCTATTGAGAAAACCTAGAACTCTGGAGGAGACACTTTACTATCATAAGGAGACATTACTCACTACTTTTATGCTTCTGGCTGAAATAAGTAAAAGTATGTATAATTGATTCCTAATTGGCATAATGGCAGAGTGGCAGAGAATAACTGTATAGGGTTTGAAGTATTTCTATATAATATGTAACCTATTAGACATAATTTGCTAGAATTTGTTACCATTAATTAAGGATTTCTATATCTTCAATTTTTTCTTATAAAAATTCAAATAGGCTTACCTAGATTCTATATTTACACATGAATATGTTTCACCAAGTAATTTCAAAGTAAATTGCAAATTTCATGACAATTCATCTCTAAAATTTTAGCATTTCCTATTATACCACTGTCAGACCTACTACCCAAAGTCCATATTCAATTTCCATACTTATCTGAAAGGTGTGTGTGTGTGTCCTGTTATTGGCATTTTCTTTGGATCACCAACTAGCTCCCAAACACATGGATGCTCACTATTAATTATGAATGCTAGGCCTTAGCTTAGGGTTACCCCACTAACTCTTTTAACTTAATTGAACCTGCTTCTATTCATCTATGCTTTTTTTGCCTCAGGGCTTTTTACCTTTTTCTCATCGTGTATGTCCTTTCCTGCTTCCTCCATGGCTGGCTGACTGGCTGGCCCCTGTATTTCCCTGTCATCTCCTTTTCTTTCTTACCCAAGCCTAAATTCCTCCTCCTGCTTACTCTCCCTGTCTGGAAGTTCTGCCTATACCTCCTCCCTTGCTATTAGCCATTCAGCTTTTTATTAGACCAATCAGGTGCGTTAGGTAGGCAAGGGAAACCGGCAGCACATCTTTGCATAATTAAACAAATGCAGCAATCTTTGCATAGTTAAACAAATATTCTGTAACATAAACAAATACAACACATATTTAAGTAGTTAAACAAATATTCTGCAACAACCACCTCTTTATCCTCTTATTCTAGAATATCTTCACACATGAAAAACATACCCTTTTTTTATTTTGAGGGATTTTTTAACAGCCGTTTTCTAAATTCTGTTTGGTTGTTTTTCCTTAGTAACATTTATCTTGTTCCTCTATCCTTTATAATTTATATACTCTGCAACATATATTTAAAGGCTTAGTGCTATATTAGGATTAGACATTTTTGTCAAGAAATACATGGGGGCTGGAGCAATGGCTCAGTAGTTAAGAGCACTGGCTGCTCTTCCAGAGAACCTGAGTTCCATTTTTAGTACCTTCATAGTGGCTCAAAACTGCCTTTAGCTCCAGTTTTAGGAAATCTGACACCCTCTTCTGGCCTCTAGCAGGAGAACATCCTTATTTATGAAATAAACATCCTTATTTATGAAAATATTATGAAATAAAAGTAAAAATAGCACACCATGGAATATTGTAAACTTTATATTGTATCAGATCAAGAGGCTGTCTGGTTGCCACACTGTAAACTTTACCATGTTTGATCTTTAGTAATATATAATAAATATCTTTTCCCTTTGAATTTAAAAATTAATCTCTGGAGGAATAATTTGATACAATGATGCTGTTTTGTATTGATACAGGGCCATTCTGAAGCCCACGATAGCCAGGACTTCTATATAGCTGAGGTAATTTCCTTGTTGAGGTCAGCAAGGGAAGGCTCCTCCTCCCTCTTCCTGCTGGATTACATGTATTTGCTACCAACTTGAACAGTTGTTTGTAGTGCTGGGGCTTGGACCAAGGACTTTGCACGTACTTTACCACTGAGCTGTAGCTCCAGTTCTTCTCTTTATGGCTTTAGGTTATTTTATTGAAGATTGCTAATTCTGTCCGTCTTCCCATATTACATGTATATGATGTCTGTGAGTGCAGATGCTAGTGTACCATGCTGTGCATGGAAAGGTCAGAAGACAACTTTGTGGAGCTGGGTTTCTCCTTCCTCCTTTATATGGGTTCTGGTGGTTGAACTAAAGTTGTCAGACTTTCACGGCAAATACTTTACCTACTGAGCCATTATATGTAGCTTTATTTTCTTTAAAATAGAAAACGTGTGCTGTATGGTTATAGATACTTTGCTTCTGTTTCCTGTTTTAATCCTCTACCTCACTCTTTTATGATTTCCATCCTTAGTAAATATTTTTATTAATTTCTTGTTCAATCTTCAATGTTTCTGTATATTGTTATTATCTAATTTTAGGTAACTAAGGATACTGTTAAAATAAATGAATAAGTAAATAAATAAACTGAATAAATCCTGCTACATGCAGTTCTTAAGAGTTCTAGTGTCTGAGAACTCCAAGGTCAAGCCTTAGAAAGATTGATGCCTGAAGAGTTGTTTTTTTTTTGGGTGGAAGGGGCTGGGGCTATGTCCTTACAGATGTAAGGCCAAGGAGCTTTCTGAGGTCTTGCATAAGGATGCTAATCTCATTTATGGGGTGCACATCACCCTTTAGTACTGTTACACTGGGAGTTAGATTGCACTTTATAAATTTGGAGGTAAGAAGTGGCATATGCTAACATTTACTCTCCAGCAGTAACTACTCTCCACGCTTTCTCTGCTGGTTTTTTTTTGTTGTTGTTGTTTTGTTTTTTGGCACTCTGATAGCATGTCCATATATGTCAGACCTGCAGCAGACAATGCAGTACATTATTCTTTTGTATGACATTTATTTTCAGTAACTATGAAATGATAGAAACAAGATGAGCTAAAATATAAATTAAGTGAACTAAGCAATAAAATATTGTGTTACAAAAATATCAACTGAAATATTTATTTCAGAAAATTAAAGTTAGGTTTTTAATATACTTTGTTTAAAAAATTTAAAATTTTTTTTAAAATTATGTAATGTCGAGAAAATGATTGGCTAGTGATGAGCATCAGTGCTCTTTGATCTGCCAGTTTGTACTTAGGCAAATAAACCTGCTGTTCACGTTTCTTCTAGAAAAATTTGCATCTTTTGTTAGCTCTCTTGGCTCTTTTCAAATTTTTATTCATTTTTCAGTGTAAGATCCATTTCCTTACATTTTTTTGTATTGTTAATGACCTCTAGTTTTCTCTCCTGTTCTTTAAATAGCAATTTTAATGCCTTTTGTTTTATTGTTCATTATTGAAAGGTGATTCTAGCTGTCTGCAAATATTTTGTTTGATTCACTCTTTAAAACCTCCTAGTAAAATAACATAAAAAAGAGAAATAAACTATGACTACCTTCTTTCTTTTCATTTTGAATCTTTTTATTTGCAGGAATTTGTGGCACCACAGGGGCTTAAACATGAACTATGCTCAAAGAGCATTTGGATGATTTAAAAACATTACAACATTGACTTCTGAAATGAATACTTAACTGAGTCAAAAAGTCATACTGGAAGTTCTCCAAATGAACTCCTATATAATTCAGTCTTTACTAAGAATTGGCAAATTAAAAAAAAAAAAAAGAAAAAGAAAAAAGAAAATAAGAAAAATAAAAATAAAAAAGAATTGGCAAATTAATAAAATATGATAATATAAAGCTTACCTATTGTTGTGTTTTTTTAAAAGAAGGGGTGACCCAGCAGCTTGCTGCAGGTCCCCAGACCACGCGGTCTCTGTGGCGGGCGGGCGGCCACGCGGCTAGTCTCCGGGTCCCCATATGGGCTGTGCGGCGGTACGGACGGACCAAAGAGAGCTGGGTAGGCGCACTATGCAGAGTTAAACATTTATTAGATGGGTGATGGAGAAAAAAGGAGAGAAGATAAAGAGAGACAGAGAGAGACAGGGAGATAGAGAGAAGGGGGGGAGAGGGAAGAGAAGCAGCTGCTGCTCCCAAGAGAGCGGAAGAGGAAGAGGGACAGAGAGTTAGGGTCAGAGGCTGGAAGCTGGGAGTGGGCGTGGCCAATAAGAGGCCAGACACTACACCTATAATATTAAAACTCAACAGTCACTAATTTTTTTTTAGTCTCTTTTAAAGGGAAGCAAAAAGTGGACTTGAGTTTAGTTTTCAATTTTAAATTTAGCAAGAATAGGTCATGTTTACTGGGTAAGGTCCAAATGAGTCATAGTATATAGACACTTTTGATGTAAACCTACTATAAGTTTGAATTATAAGTGGATAATTCATTTAATCCTTTTACTATCATAATATCATAATTTAATATTACTGAATATCAAATTTCTCACCTTGTAATCATGTAGCTGACTGAGAATCCCAGCTCACTGCTCTGCTTCTACCCAGCCTGTGAAAGACACAAAATTAAAAGTGTGGTTTCTAATGTTACTTTTGTACTGTGGAAAAAAGTTAGTTTGAGTCATTGTAATCCAGATCAGTCTGTATTTATTTTATAGCATTTAGAAAAGTCACTCTAAGGTGTGAACCATGAATGTGCTCCATAGCAGCAGTGACAAGAGGACGGTGTATGGTGTCTGAGGAGCTGGGAAAGAGTCAGTTGACACGCATATTTACTTGAACTCAGTAAAGACTTTTGCAGTCAAGTTGTGGTCAGTTCATGTCACTATATACAGCAGTAACTTTTGACTTCCAGCACAGCACTTAGTACACATACACATACGTATATACTTATATATACACATATACACACACACATATCTGTCTCCTCCTTGTATCTTTTGGGTTTTATTTACTTTAAGGGAGAAATTGACTTATGTGATGTGTCTGTATTATTTTCTTTTTTATGGACTATATTTTCATTGGTGTTTGGCTATTGTTTTTTTCTTCTATGTTTGCTTGTACATAACTAACTAACCCTTGTGATATGGACTTATAGTGACTTACTCTGAATTGGCACATAGTTCTTGATGTCAGGTTCAAGATGAACCGTTCTGTAAGTGATCTGCTGGCCAGTATTCCTTTCAGTAATCAAATTACAGGCTTAAGACAGCCAGCATGACTGCTCTAGCCTGGAAGCCTGCTCAGCGTTCACAGTGTAATCCTAGTTACACAGGCCTAAAATCTGAAAACCAGATATACTCAGTTAAGTTGGTAGTCTTCTGTTTTTATTGTTTACCTTAAAGATTATATTGTTTTTCAGTTTTAAACAGTTAAGAAAAAGGGAGAAAACACACTATTGATTTATTTTGTGTGTGAGTACAAGTATGTACATACATGCATGTGAACATGTATGTATATGTGCATGAGTGTACAGGCCAGAATTCAACCTTGGCTGTCATTCTTAAGGTACTGCTGTGTGTGTGTGTGTGTGTGTGTGTGTGTGTTTCTTTTTGAAGGGAAATGTCCTTCATAGTTTTTTTTTTTTTTTTTTTTTGAGCACCAGGTCCCTTGTTGGTGTGCTTTGGGAAGGCTATGGGACTTTTAGGAGACAGAATTAGAAATACGTCACTGGGGGTGGGTCTTGAGGTTTTATAGCTCAGTCCCATAGCCTCTTCTTGCACTCTCTTTCCCGAGTGCTGTTTCAGTGTGATCAGTTAACTTTTCTGTTCCTCCTACTTTGACAGTATTGTGCATAGGTAATCGAAGATATGTTTCATTGTCATTTAATCAGTTTTCTGAGCTGGACATCTAAATTCCTTATAAATGGTGGTAGGATAAGCATCATATTATATTTGTGTGAATATTACTTTTGAAGAGCTTTTCAGAGGGATTTATAATATGCTTTTGCTGCCAGTATTGCCATCCTTTCAGAAAGATGTACCAATTTGTATCTCCATTAGCAGTATGTGAAAGTATTTCCCTTCACTCCGTATCTTTGTGCTAGATTTTTGTCAGTTTACCCATTGTGACCTAGAGATTTCTAGTGTACAACTCTTGTTTTATATCTCTTCTCTTAACATCGTACTGTACCTAACTACTGGTCTGATATTTGCACATGGTGCCTATTCAACCAGTATTTTAAAACAGCATGCCCAGGTTAGCACCTGATGTCTAACTGCTTTCCAAACCTCCCTCTTCTCCTTGAATAATACTTAATATTCTCATAATTATTCAAATTAATGATCTGGATTGATTTTGTGTGTGTGTGTGTGTTTGGGGAGTTTTTTTTCACCCTGAATCTTCTCTATAAATATATTTCTAATTTATTGAGTTATATGTATGCCATTTTTATCCAAATGGGAAACTGTGTTTTTACCTAGCACAGTTTCCAGAAGATGTTTTAAAAGAATTCTTGTTGTTACATAATATGAATTTAAACTTTTAGGAATGTGAGTAGATTTATGTATCTAGTGAAATGGATTAATAAAACATGCTGCAGGATCCCCGAGTAGCTGCAGTGGCAGAAATGCTGCAGGTCCCAGAGTGGTGCAGGGAGCAGCCAGTCCCAGTCAGGGACAGTGCAGGAGACCACACAGCAGGTCTCCAAAGGCTGGTCCTTGGTGCCACTGGCGGCGGGGTGAGAGACATGGGTAGGCATGCCATGCAGAGTGAGGTTGGATATTCATTAAGTGGGTTATGGAGGGGAAGGGGAAAGGGGAGAAGAGCAGAGAGAGAGAGAAGGGAGAGACAGAAATTACCTCTCTAAGGGGGAGACGGAAAAGGAAGAGACTCAGGCTTCAAGCAGGAAGGAAGATCTGCCTGCCTCAGTGGACAGGGGTGGGGGAGGTGGAGGGGGTGGGGGTTGGGGAGGGTAGGCATGGCTTGTCTCTTAAAGAGACAGAACAGATCATTACAGTCCCATCTCTTTTTTATAATTAAAAGGCAGGAGGTTAGGCACCGCAGATTAAAGGAGTTGGGGCAGCAGATTCTCAAGATTGCTTCCTGCTTATTTATGGGCGTTGTCTTTTGGGGGGGAACCTGAGCTGGGTGCTGGTCACATCCTGGCGTAGCTGGTCTGTTTGTTCCTGTCTGGTGTTTGTGGTATGGAAATGTCTGGTGTCTCTTATACCTGTTTAAGGTATTGGCAGAACAGAGAACAAAATTAAGTTAAGGGAAAAAAAAATTTTAGTACCAGGGAATTGCGAGGGGTGTATCTGACCTGTTTAAGGTAGATCCTTAAATTTGGTTCACTGGAACTCACAAGGATTCTTTGGGTTTGTGCAAACAGAAATTTTAGACATATACATTGTATAACCATAGCATATTTATGTCAGAATGACTGACAGATATTTTTGCACAATGAAAAGTATTTTTAAGACTATGGTAGCAGTGAGAGAGAAATTTGATAGTGTGCACTTGTACTCACACCTTTATAACTTGCAGGTACATGCCTTAATAACTTGTATTTGTAATTTACTGAAATTGGTTTGTGAGGTTGTCCTTTCAAACTGACAAAACCTCTCAGCTCTCAAACTGCATCAGAGATCTTTGAGAAGGATGAAATTTCACTTCAGTTACCGATTATAAAACAACGTCTAGTATTTAATTTAATTATATGTGTTTAAAACAATTTAGAAATACTACTTTCCTCACTATTCCTTACAAAAAGTCATTTAGCAGTTCTCAGATCATTGCCCATCTGAGGTATTTACATTTTTGGTTGTAAAATTAAATTAACAATATTATCTCAGTGGGAAGAAATTGAAATACTTTTACTTATCTCTGTAACTGTCAATCCTAATTTTTAGAAATCAGTCTCTTCCCTTGCCCTTTTATCACTTTGAATCATTTTGAGTCAGTAAATTGTTGTCCCAACCAAAAGTACAATTAGGACAGAATTTTTTTATCCCTAATTTTCTGTTGGTACATGATCATAGTCCCACAACCTAATTGTGGGCTGAATTACATTTTCAAGTGGTTATTAAATACTTGTGACAGCAGCAGCTAACACAAGCTATTTGAAGTAATATCCCAAGGAATAATGGTGGCATCTTCTCACTTTTCTGTTCCCTTCCCCCAGCAATTACATCAGCTATCTTTTGAAACAATTGATGTGTATTCAGGCTAGCATGGCTAGTTTGTATAATATATTGTATTTTTTCAAAATAAAGTATTATAGGTCATTCTGTAATCTGAGATCTTACAAGATTTAAAAGTAAGATGACCTCACAGTTTTCAGGATTTGTTTTTATTTGTCTGTATGTGTCTATGTGAGAATGTGCCACTTGTTTGCGGTCGCCAGAAGAGGGTGTGGGGTCACCTAGAGCTAGAGTTAAAATAGGTTGTGAGCTGCCTGACAAGGGTGCTGGGAATTGAACTCAGGTCCGGAGAGCAGCAGTGTTTGCTCGTAGTTGTTCTGTGACCTATAGATGTGTGTAGCTCCCTCTATCTTCTCCAGTAGTTATCCTTTGAGTGTATACAGGGCTGATCTTGACATTTCTTTTATTTAAAGATTGTCTATGCTATTTTTTTTTTATTATCTCTTTACTAGTTGTTTGCCATCAACAGATGGATTCTCCAGCTTGATAAAGGTGACATATAGCCCCTATTTATTTAGTCATATATCTGTGGAAGTAGAGTGGGAGACAGAGTCAAGGGCAGATAACTCTCATTAAAATGGGAGTTTCTCTGAATGTTCCTGTCCTTCTCTTGTGGGGAATGGGGGTGACGGTCCATACACATTTGGTTCCCTCTTCAGCAGGATGAGCTAATGGTTAATAGCAGGCTATCTCTTAACAGTAGTAAACTTCTTTTGATTTGTAGATCAACATGTCCTATTCCTTTCAGTTGCTGATCTGCACTTTTGAAGCAGCTTTGCCTACAGGGTTCACACTTCCCCGGTAAGAACCTTGGGCAGAAGAAAAATAACAAGACTTGTCCAGTGTCTTCCTTCTTGGTCTCCTTCTCCCTCCACAAGTCATGTAAACTGTGGCATCAGTGGGGTCTTCTTTTTTTTTTTTTTTTTTTCTTTTACTCAGATCCAGAAAAATATACCGGGTTTATAGACTAGAGAGTTGTATGTGACCTCTTGTGTTGTCTTGAGGTGATGTAAATTTTATTTTGGGAATCTGATCAAATTAGCTTCCTAAAAAAAAATCTGTTTTTCATTATTTTCCCTCATGTTGAATAGGTTTTTTATCAGAGTGGCACATATTAACGTGTTGACTAGAAGACTCTCTTCCAGTTCTTGAACTGATTATTTTACACAATTGTATTTGTAAGCATCATTTAAAAATCTTTATATATGTTAATTAAACAGAGATTAGAAATAGAAATGGGAGATACTTAACATTATTTTATTTACTGAACAAGTTGATTCTTCCTGGAGTCTGATTACTTTTGATCTGTGATTTTACTTATTATTTTTGTTGTTGTTGTTATTATTGAGTTTTTGAGACAGTTTTTTCATGGTTTGTGTGTGTGTGTGTGTGTGTGTGTGTGTGGCGTAGCCCTGGCTGTCCTGGAACTTGCTGTGTAGGCCAGGCTGGCCATGAACTCTGGGATCCACCTGCCACAGGAGTATTGGGATTAAAGGTTAAAGGTGTATCTGAACACACCCAGCTTGTATACAATTTTTATAACCCTTAGGTACCACTTTAGACAATTTATAAGGATTAACATAAATTGCTGTTTTTAAAAGGTACCAGAGGAAAAGATCCTGTTGAATTTTTCCCGTGGTTGTGGTTAATTAACAACAGCTTACTACTGCTTGAACCACACAGTTTACCTTTTCACTTTTCATCTATTTGTGTTAAGGCTTGAAATGCATCTGTATTCTACCTCTTGATCCACAGTGGTAATGATATATCAGTAATAGATCTTTTACCTCAAGTCTTTGACATTTTGTTGAAGCAGATAACCTTTATTTGCAAAGATAAAACAAAGTTTCTGTTTTCATGGAAATGACAGGGCACAATAGATGACCTTATATTTTTCCCATCTAAAGGATGAAGCATTAATATGATTCAGTTTTTGGTGTGTCAACCAGGCATCAGTTATCTGGCATTATGACAGGTTTGTTAATGGTTTCCAATGTGATTGTCAAAGAAAAAATTGTAAGTAGCCTCAGGTTATCACTTTTAAAATGCTAATTTGAAAAGAATTAAATCTATATAAATCCATCAAGTTTAAAAGGGATAGCCAGTTTTAATTTTTTTCTGCCGTGTTCTAGTAGAAAGGTTCTCTTTTACTTTGATCTTTCTGGAATACACTTTTAAAGCAAAATTTGTGATGATTTTGTTTTGTCTTATCCAAAATGATTTTAAACTTATTTTACAAGTAGAGATTTTATTTCGATAGCTTATCAATAGACTGATGTTTCAGATAAAAGAAAAATGTTTGTAACTTAATTTAGGTATGATGAAAATAATATGTATTTTGGAAATGAGTAACCAAAGGGAAACCTATAAAACTAGTGCTTAACTTCCTATAAACTTTGTAGGTTTTGTGACAATGGTTCACTAGTCTAGGCTTCTTTTTATACTAAGGATCTTTGAAGGGCACGATTAAGAACATATTCTTAAAAAATAGAAACATGTATTGCAGTTTATAAAGGTTTTTTTCTTGTTATTATCTTCTCACTATTGGAGATGTACAAGTGGGGGTTGCAGAGATGCCTCAGTGGTTAAGAACACTTATTGTTCTTGCAGATGACCCTCTTTTGCTTCCCAGCACCTCAAGTCCAGAGTGGCTTGCATCTGGTCTGTACCTCCAGTTCCAGGAGATCTGCGAGCTTCTTTATATCCCCTCAGTCACCACACACACAAATGGTGCACATAAATGCAGGCAAAACACTCATGCGTATAAAATAAACCTCTTTTCAAAAGAGAGAAAATACAAAAGCTATTGAAAAAAGTGTTTTGTTTTGTTTGTTTTGTTTTGATTTGATTTGTTTTTGGTTTTTTGAGATAGGGTTTCTCTGTAGCTTTGGAGCCTGTCAGGGAACTCGCTTTGTAGACCAGGTTGGCCTTGAACTCACAGAGATCTGCCTGTTTCTGCCTGGTATTAAAGGTATGTGCCACCACCACCTGGCAAAGAAAAATTTTAAAGCAGAGCTTTTTTTGTTTGTTTTAAAAAAGATGTGGTGACATATATGTTTAGTCCCTGAACTCTGGAGTTGAGACAGGAGAACTGCAGTGAGTTTGAGTAATCATGGTGTATATAGTAAGGTTCTGGGGGTGACCTTGTCTCAAAAATAAGACGAAGAAAGGGGCTTTAAAGTTTTTTTTAAGTAACAAGTATGCTGTAATATGTTTTTTAAGTATTATTAAATGTTTCAGTATGCATTTGTTTTAATGTGTCTCTCCTGGTAGTGCCTTTTGAGACAGGGCCTTACTATGTATTCCTAGCTGGCCTAAAACTTGCTGTGTAGACCAGGCTGGCCTCAGACTCACAGAGATTCCCCTGTCTGTTCCTCCCTAGTGCTGGGATTAATTAAGGGCATCCACCACCACACCTGCTTCCTCTTAGATTTTTCATTACACTTCAGATATATTTTAGTTTGAGTTCATGCTGAATATTCTATTTTATAACCTGTTTTTTCATTAAATATATAATGAGCCTTTGACTACATCATCATATCAAAACTTTGCTTTGAGTGATGCTTCTTAGAAGTGGTTTCTGTACTATACTAAAAGTATTTTTCAGAGATGAATTCAATTTAAAATTATCAGTATAACAGCCATATTCTTAATAATGTTTGTGTGGGGGGTATAATATGACTGTTTATTCAACTCCATGGTAAATATTTTTCAGTGACAAAATACATGACTAAAACAACCTAAGGAAAGAAGGTTTGTTTTAAATCATAGTTTGAGAGTTATAGTTCAACATGGCAGGGAAATCTTGGCAGTAATAACTGGGTTTGTTGGATTCTCAGACAGGAGCAGAAAGAGAGGGAGGGAGGGAAAGAAATGCTGGTTCTTGGCTTGCTTTCTTTGTTCCCCTTTTTAGTCAGTCTATTACCCCAACCCATGGGATGGTGCTCTACTTAAGCCATAGAGAATGTTAACACATTCTCTGTTAAAGCTTTGACAATGCTCACACAGACCTATCTAGAAGCATGTTTCTAAGTCTAATCAAGTTGACAGTGAAGATCAGCCATCACAGTTCCTGATTTAAAATGCTTAAGATCTAGTAAAGGAGGCAGAAATGTACTTCAGTGTTCCGTGACTAGCACACATGCAAGGATGAAAACCAGACCCTCTTAATGTGGGCTGTAGTGGTCTTGGTTTTAAAGAGTAGATAGACCAGTGGTCAATTTGCAGGGTTTTTGCTCTAAGCGTATTTTTGTGCACATAGCACTGTAAAGTGTCAGGTAGAGTAGGTACAGAATAAACTACAAAGAAAAGTGGTTGGCTGTAGACTTTAGACAGGAAGGGAAGACTGTTAGCAGGCCTGATGAGTTTGCTTTAGAGTGAGAATGTTCCTAAAGTGCAGGAGCATTGTTTTCTGGGGCACCACCTCTTTTCCTCTGTAACTCAACCTGGCATGTGTGAAAACTTTTCAGAGAAATATTATTTGTAAATATGTCAGCAAATAAAACTGAAAAGGTATACAGTACAATGATGGGTGTTATTTATGTATTATCTAAAATGAAGGAATTTCAATGCTGCATTAATATGAAATTGTACAAATAATTAACAGTGTCAGACTTTTAGAAATAAATATTTTCACTTTGTTAGAGTTTAGGTTTTTTTCAGATGCTACTTAAGCCAAAGAGTTTTCTTTAGCTTTAATCTCAGTTCTTCTGACTGTAAGTTTATTTCAGAACAACAAGCAAGAGCTGGTGGGATAGTTCATTTGGTAAAGTGTTAGTCATGCAACCATGAAGATCCTCGTTCAGTCCCCAGTACACATGTAAAAGGCTAGGTTTGGTGCTGCATACTTATAATCCTAGTGATAGAGGAGACAAACATATCACTGGGGCTCACGGACCAGCCAGTCTAGCCTACTAGGTAAGTTGGAAGCCAGTAAGAGACCTTGGGTGAAAAAACAAAGTGGATAGCTTATGTGGACTTATACCCAAGCTTGATCTCTTGCCTGTACGTATATGCACACACATGTACACATGTACCTGGGACAGGAAAGAAAGGGAGATGAAAGAACTTTTCTAGAAATATTCGCGGTATACAGTGGTCCTGATCCAGGACGCAGGAAACAGATGAAGTGGAGCTGCTGTGCAGCTGTTGGGCACTCCAGTGTTGACATCTACTGTTGCTGTACTTTGTATCATAAATGGAGAATGTGACCCTGTGGGCAGAAGACTTCTCTGGACTGGTAATGTTGGTATTGTGCAGAAGATGGCAATGTTGCTTCAGCTTGTGCTTGTGTGGTTTGGTTTTTTGGTTTCTTTTCTCTCAAACTATAAATTGGAGCAGTACTAAAAACCATTGTATCTAAAACTGAAATAATAGCTTAAGAGATTCCAGAGTATTTAATACTTTTCACACATGGGACTTGACAAGAATTTAATTAATTATTTTAAAAGTTCATTATTTTCCTACTTGCCTGTAATGAGAGTGGCCTACTTAGTTATAGAGATTCCAGCATTCTAAATTTATAATTTTAGATACACTCTTACAGATTGAACACAAATGAGATGGCCTTTGAGCAAAAATAAGGAATGTGGGGGTAGCTAGAAAAGGTATGTCTGTAGTTATGTGAAAGACTTTTTAGTATTAGACTTGAGTTTGTTAGATGTTCTTTTAAGAAATTGTGACAAGTTTAATGCTCAGCCTATCGAATCCTGGAACTCTTGTTTCCGCTTGAATGAACTCTTCCTCCTATTTCTAGAGTGGGCTAGTCAAGGTTTCTCTCAATTTCCTGTAACCTACTGTTCTTTCCTACTTCAAGTATGTAGTTGGAGGCTGCTTGTTCGTTCCCTGCTGCCGAGAGCCAAAATAATCACACAGAAACTAAATTATTTGCGATACTGTTTGGCTAATAGCTTAAGTGTCTTTCTAGCTAGCGCTTATATCTTAAACTAACCTATTTCTATTAATCTGTGTATCTCCACGTGACTGTGGCTTACCAGGCAAAGTTCTGGCATCTGTCTCCTCTGGCAGCTACCTGGCTTCTCCCTGAATCTGCCTTCTTTCTCCTCTATCTGCTTGCTCTATTCTGCCTTGCTCTATTTTGCTAAGCCGTTGGCTGAAATAGCTTTGTTCATTAACCAATAAAAATAACACATGTACAGAAGGACTTCCCACATCATTTCCCCTTTTCTGTCTAAATGAAAAGAAAGATTTTAACTTTAACATATTAAAATTGCATATATAAAACAGGTATCAAGCAAGAATTAGTTACAATATTTATATCTACTTTATCTTTTATTATAACTAAGGAAAACTATAACTATTCTTCAACTCTATCAAAGACTTCAGAAGGATATAATATTACCTAAGTAAACAAGAAGTGCATTATAAGCAACTTCCAAAACTCTAGAATTTACAGAGACATATCGCTGCTTGGACAGTCACCCAAAGTTCTTCTGTAACATTGGGGCATCCATCTTCAGCCTACAGGCCCATAGTATCTGGCAGACTTTTCCATGAAGTAGGAAATTTTAAAGACAGTTCCACCTATGTTGGCAGTTTGTCAGTCACTTTCTTCTGTGTCCTGCAGAATGTTTGGCAGACTCTTTCATGAATCAGGAACCTCAAAAGACCATCTCACCTTCAGGCAAGTTCAGCATTCATTTTTCTGTGGGTCCTGCATGTCCAGTTCGTATAGAGTAATATCAAGCAGTACAGGCAAGAGCAGTTTCTTGCCCAAATGGCTAACCAACTCCATAAGGAACCTTTTTGATGCCCATCATCCTCTTGAAGTAGATTGGTGCTGCCAGGAGCAGATGTGTCTTGTTGTCATCAAAATTCCTAAGTTCTTAAAACATTTAAATGCCATATTCTGTAGTCTTTAAAAGGTTTGAAGAATAACTATCCATCTGAAATATATCTCTGTACATCTAGAAAACCTAACTAACATGACAACAAGTTTGACTATTATAGATGACTACCTATTAACCTGTGATGGTGATACACCCTTGCAAATTTCATCCTGGGGCAGAGGACAGAAACAGATCCCTGGATCTTGCTGGCCAGCCAACCTGGCCTAATCACTGAGCCCCTAGTTCCAGTCAGAGAGTCTATTTAAAAACAGCAAGAACAAAAAATAAATAAGAACCCTGGTGGACAGCTCCCAAAGAAAGACCAGAGATTTATCTCATGCATTTGTATACCCATATACACATGCACCCATGCACAATAAATACATGAGTCACAAAAGTTTTAAAAGTTCAAAAGTCCAGCATCTCTTCTGAGACTCAAGAACTAATGAACTGTTGCATGAATAATAAAAACCCAGAGACAGATATTGGGGTTTAAGATGAAGATCAGAAGAGCAAAGCAGCCACCAAACCTCAGACTGCAGTGGTCTCTTTCCACCTTATTTTTCTCTCTCCACGCAGCCATATAATTCCTGTCTTCACCTCCCTAGTGCTGGGATTAAAGGCGTGTGATCCCAAGTGCTGCAATCACTTTTGTGTTAACTGTTTCTCTTTTAATTTAATCTTGTGTAGCCCAGGGTGGCCTTGAGTCCTGGGATTAAAAGTGTGTGCCACCCCTACTTCACCTCTAGTGGCTTAGCTCTACATTCTGATCTTCAGGCAAGCTTTATTTACTAAAACACAAATAAAATAATACTATACTGAACCTCTAAAATAAAAACAGTTATGTCCTTCCAATATATAGTAGCCCAGATAAAACATTCCCATCTTAATGGAAGAATGGGAGTAGAGCAAAGAAATATTGAATCACAGAAAGACTAAGGCCCAGCAAGATGTAAATTCTATAACTTCATTTCTGGGATGGGGGCATGTGGAAATACCAGTCAAGCTCCAGCAACCTTGGGCAACTTCTTCTGGTCTATTGCCTGCAGTGCATATCACCTGCCTCTTGTGTGGACTCCATTTGGTGGCTGCTGCTTTCATTAGAAGACATCCAATGTTCATAGTATCTGTCTTATAACTTGGACGTCACCCTGATAGTTTCATGCATAATCTTTTTAGAGGCTCACTACATGGGATCTGACCTTGATACACACATTTCCTGGTCTTCCAGGCTTATCTTAAAAACCTTGATGGTAGTTTCCTTGATTTTCTAGCTGTTATATTCTGCATGCCTGCAAAACCTAACATCATATGAACAATGTCAAGTTCTGCTGCCAACTTAAAATGTAGCTGGGTCATTTAGACCAAGTCTGCCACAGCCTCTGTCTAGGTGGCTGAACCTGGTAAAACATTTCCCTAGATAGCTCTAAAGGATCCCAGCAACATTGTCTTTTCAACTGAAAGACTTTCAAATACGTCTTCAGCTTTATATCCTGGAGCCTACAATGGGTGGAATATCTTTTTTCTTTCCTACTGTCCAAAAACAAAGTGTGAGATTTAAAAAAAATTTTTTTAGAAACACTAAGCCACTTTGTACTTGCCTTCAAATTTTTATTTATTTATCTTTTTGTTTTTCAAGACAGGGTTTCTCTTTGTAGCTCTGGCTGTCTTGGAATTCTCTCTGTAGATCAGACTGGCCTTAAACTCCTAGAGATCCACCTGCCTCTGCCTTCAGAGTGCTGGGATTAAAGGTATGCACTGTCACTGCCTGGCCTTTTTGTTTTAAACAAACAACAACAAAACTGTAAACACATTCATGCTCTTTTTCTGGCCATACTTCAATTTTACACATTTTTGTTCTGCTGTTTGCTTTAGAGTTTCATTGTAAACCTGGCCAAAGGCAACCTCAATACTTACACTATAGTATGAATGTTATTTTGTTTTGAAATTTCTTATACCAAGTAAGTCTGTTTAGTTTTGAATTCAACTTCACTCAAGTTTTAAGGATGTGGTCATAATGTAGGCAGATTCTTTGGCAAAATATAGCAAGAGTGGTTTCTAGTTCCCAATAGAATTCTTATTCCTTCTGAAACCTCATAAGCCTGGCCTTCCTTGTTGGTAGTTTAAATCTGTTTTCTGTTCTTCAAAACTCTCAGCAGAATTGTCCTTTAAGCTTCTCCCATAGCATTTTAGAACTTCTCTGGCCCTCAGCTCCAGAGACTTTCATGGTCTTCTCCCAAACCAGTTCCAAAGGCTTGTGAACCAAATAGATTGATTGTAGCAATGATCCCAGTTTTGATACTAATTCTCTATAATTAGTTACCTTCGTATCATTGTGGCTAAAATGTTTGACAAAATCAGGGAAGGAAAGATTTGGTTGGTGGATTCAAGAGATTTTCAGTCTTAATCATGCCAGGAAAGGCATATCAAAGATCATCGTACAGAATGGGGTAGAGGTGCCTCAGATCGTGATAAACTAGGAAACAGCAACTAGAACTATGACCTCCATAGACTCTTCCCCTAGAGGCCTGCTTCTACCAGCCAGATCCTTTCATTGAGGTTCCATAGTCTCCTAAGATAGTGCTATCTGGGAACAAGCACAAAGCATGAGCCTTGGAGGGACATTAAAAATGTGTGAGGTTTTTTTTTTTAATATATGTAACTTTTATATCTCAATATATTTTACCATGAAATCTCTACATGCTAATTATCTAGAAAGCGATATGTTTTACAATTTTACAAACAAGTAGACAGACTACGCTTTGCTTTATGTTCTCATTGTCTTGATCTGAGGAGCCAGTTAAGCTAATTCTCTTTTTTTACAACTTTCCTGAGGCCTTCCCTAATTGTACTATAACTCACAATATAGGAGATTAAATGAGTTACACTGATATTTGAAGCCAGACCTAATGGGAAATAAATTAATTATTGTTAGTAGTGTTGACTTAGCTATATTGAATAGTTTATTGGGGGAAGTTTTAGCAGTCAGAGGCAAGAGGATCAAAGTTGCCTTTTGGACATTGCTACAAGAAAGAACTGAGAAATGGTCATGCCCATCCCTTGCTTGTAAGGAAAACAAGATTATATTTTAAAGGTTTCTATACTCTACGTACAATTTCAAGCGTAGAGATTTATAAAAGAAAAAAATGTATGAAGTTTTAAAAGATGTATACAGAATGCTGTCAGCATCAGCACTTTCTGAAAATATGCATGTGATCAATAGATGAAAAAGAACTAATAATTATCACACAGTCGTAACAAACTTTAAAAATAAACATATGCTCTGCCTATGATGAAGCACAGCTATAATCTTAGTATTAGGGAGGCCAGTAAGGGAAGATCAGGAGTTTAAACACAGCCTTGATTATATAATGAGATCCTGTCTCCAACTAATAATATAAGATAAACTTTTTTCTTTTAAAGACCAGAGCTCAAAAGGAGCAGACACTCTTCAAGAAGAACATAAATGAAGAGGAGTTGGGGATTATTAAACCCAGAGCCTGGATCCTACTACCAAGTTCTTTCCCACTGAACTACCTTATACCATTCTTCTTTTGCTTCTACTATAATGTTGAAGGAAGTTGGGCTTGATGACACACGCCTAGCAATGGAGAGGCAGAGGAAGGCATATCTCTGTGAGTTTGAGGCCAGGCCAGTATACATAGTGAGTTTCAGGACAGCCAGGGCTATGTAGAGAGACCCTGTATCAAAACAAAAACTCAAAAACCAAAAAATAAATAAAATTTAAAAACCTTGAAAAATCAAGTTACTTTTCGAACAGTGTAAGCTAAAATAATACATAAGAGGAGAGCTGGGTATTATGTTATATACCTGGTTTGGGGGTAGGGGTGAATAAGAACATAATATAATTTAGAGGCGGCTCACAGCCACCTGTAACTCAAGTTTGAAGGAATCTAAGTTCAGGGCATCTGCACTTAAGTGGTTCATGTAGACTCACATAGGTGCATATATACAGGTGCACATACATAAATCTGTTTTAAAAGAGTATGATTTACTTTAAATGAATTTATATTTTCAAAACTTTAAAGAGAAATGGGGAGGTAGCTCACTCAGTTGGTAGGGTGCTCATCTGGGATACATTCCATCCCTAGCACTAAATAAATCCAGTATAGTGGTACATACCTGTAATCTTTTTCTTTTTTTATTACTTAAAAAAATACCAATCCAAATTCCCACTCCCTCCCCTCTTCCCAGTCCCCTCCCTCCACAGACCTTCTCCCCACCCCTCCAACCCTAAGGATTGCCATGCAACCCACCCTGTGGAAAGTTCAAGGCCCTCCCTACTATGTCTAGGTTGAGCAAGGTTTACATACAAAGAGAATAGGATCCCATGAAGCCGCACACCTGTAATCTTAGCACTTAGAGGCAAGCGGATCAGAAGTTCAAAAATCACCCTCTACTTCATATTAAGTTGAGGCCAGCCTGAACTATTAAAAAGACTGAAATGAATTGATTTCTGGAGTTAAAGAGCCCCAGGCATGACCTAAGAATTATTGTAATTTGTTTCTCACCCCCAAATCATAGAGGAGAATGTAAGAAGTACATTCTTACATGAAGTTGGAGAGAGAGAAATGTTTCATAGACTGTGAAAACACAAGCCTATTGCCCTATTGTAGTCTAAACTGCAACAAAACCTAAATAAAATTTAAAAAAAACAAATTCTAAGTATTTAGAAAAGGACAGCTTATCACTATAAATCTATATATATTTCTAAGAAACAAGAAATGCCAAATGACTTCATTTTGCATTTTCCCCCAGTTTTATAATTACTTTTAGACTAAAAAAATAAAAAAATAGTAAAGACATTTTGTATCTTGACTTTAGCAAGAAGTTGACAAAGTCTCCTTACTGTCCTTGTTAAAAAGATGATGAAGTGTAGGTAGATTGATTCTTGTTGTTTGCATGCAGGTCTCAGGGTTTATCAGACAATAGCCAGTTGCTTTATCCACTGCTTTCTCAATGACAATTGGTGATGAATAATAATTTGCATATTCAGTAAAGATGGATTTGTAATTGTGAAATCCTGACTGGAATTGGAGTTCCAGAATTTTTTTTTCATACACTTGAAATTTCAGTTACATTCATCTACCCAAACTCTTTGTCTGATTTGTGTATTTTTAAATTTCATACACCAGTTTCATTATTCATAAAATAAAATCAATAGAAGTCAAAGAGTAAAAATTATTTTTTTTAAAGATTTGTTTATTATGTATACAGTGTTCTGCCTGCTTGTATGCCTGCTTGCCAGAAGAGGGCACCAGATCTCGTTATAGATGGTTATGAGCCACCATGTGGTTGCTATGAATTGAATTCAGGACTCTGGAAATGCAGTCAGTGCTCTTAACCTCTGAACCATTTCTCCAGCCCCAGTAATAATTCTTAAAGCATAGGCTGGTTAGATAAGAATTTTCACATTATGAAGAATCTTTTGTTTGTATTTGTTTAGTAACATTTGCTCTAGCCCCAAGAAGATGTTTTCCATGCCCTTAAAATGTCAAGGTTCTGTGAACTAACCAGTTTTATTAAAGTTTCATATATAAATCACTGAGGGTTATAGTATTTTGTCTTCTTTGAAAAAACAAAAACAAACATGCAGAAATAATGATGGAGGTGCTGGAGAATTGACTTAACACTTAAAAGCCCTTACTACTCTTACAGAGTACTCTAGTTTGTTTCCCAGAGCCCACATGGTAGTTCATAACCATCCATAACTCCAGATCCAGGAGATCTGAGACCCTCTTCTTGCCTCTTCCAGCACCAGGATACATGTGGCACACATACATCTATGCAAGCAAAATACTCATAAACATAAAATAAAAACAAAAAATTTTGAGTTTCTCAAAATAGTTCCAGGTTTAATTTTCAGTTTTAGTGGTGCTAAGCAGGAATTCTACCTTTAGCCTCTAGTTGCACATTTAAAATAAGATGTCAGCTTTTAATAGAATTATCTCTCATCATTTTCTTTGTAACTGCTCATGCCAGTAGAAGTTAATGGTAAAAAAAAGTTAATGGTGTGATTCCAATTCTGATAATTATGCACATTACTCTTTAAATTTAGCCTTTTCTGTTCTAACTGGCTTTAACATATCAAGTGCCCTTAAAATAAGATTTGGGTTAATGCCATTTACCCTTAAGAGATTCATCATGCTTGATAATTTATGATTTAGGACTTTATTGTGGCTTTATCTTTTAGTTATCTCTAAGCTAAAAAACATTATTTTTGTAACTTAAAATCTAATCTAGGTTTTAGCATTTTATATTTATCTCTAAGTTGTGCCACATCCTAAAAGTTTTGAGTATAAGAAAAGTAAATTATGTTGTGAGTATGAGACATTTATCCCTATTACTCATCTGTCATGTGGTTGCATCAGGTGTCATGTGGTTGCTGTCCAACCCCGCCCCCATTCCTGCTCTCATAAACACCTGAGGCAGGTGGAAGAGTTGGCCCAGAGATTATAAGAGCTTGAGATGACTCTGTATTCCCCTCATGAGCTGCGGCTTCTACACCTCACCTAGACAGCACAGTAGAGCTGGCCCTGTAGGTGTGGCTGTGGGAGAACCAGCCTTGAGGAGGTGAAGACCAGCCCCACCCCTTGCTCATTCTCTGAATTATCCAGGGCAATACTGGCCAGCTTACCCTGGTGGTGAAGACAGAGGAGAGCTGGTAGACTGGCCAACCCTGCAACTACCCAGGCCCAGAACCAGGGTTCTGTGTTGGCTCACCCCAACATCCACCCCATCTGTGGTCTTCTGGAGCCTGGGGTGGGTGTGGTAGTTGTGGTCGGGGAGTATGTCAGTCCTTTGGACCCAGGGCTGCAGGATCTCTGCGACACAGGGCAACAACCAAGGCAACAACAGGAAGCCCAGGAAGAATCCCAGTGAGGGCCCAGCATTGGTAGTGTAGCAGAGATCAGGGACCTTGAACCAATGATTCTTTGCAATGAATGCCTGCATGTAAAAATATATGGATAAAAAGGGATTTACTGCATGAATTACTGCTTTACTGCATCACACTGCAGCTTCCATGACAAGATTTTCCCTTCCTTTTTTATCTTAAATTTTATTTTGTTTTATTTTGGGACGGGAGGAAGATGGATGGGATCAGAAGATATGATGTGAAAGACACAAAGAATAAATAAAAAGAAAATTTTAAAAAGAAAAGAATATTATGAGTTATAAAGTGTTGACTCATTTTTAGTAATACCTGTATTACATTTTATCAAGATGAAACCTTTTCCTGAAGATATGTTGGAGAGCCAAGTTTTGAATTTTGGAACCTATGTTATTCTTTTAAATGAAAAAGAAATAGACACGTTCTCTGTTCATCCCCAAAATACCTATCCAAATATCTCAAATACTTTCGGCCATGTATTTGGAATACACCAAAGCTTTTGTTTAATATTTTTGAGATACCTGTTACCAATTTTTAAAAGAATTTAATGAACTCATTATCTGGTTGATTTTTGTAAAATGAATATTGTGTAATATCGATTATGTGTTAGGTTTTATCATCTACTCAGCAATGAATACATGTTGGAGTATACATAAAAAGTAAGACAATATGATTCTGTTTGAATTGGGGTGGGACCCTAAATACCTGGGTTGAGCATCCTGTAAGATAGGGGTTGTTTTTTTATTCATCACTGTAAATATCTTTAGGGTTATCTGTTTTAATCCCAGTGTTCTGAAGGCGTAAGTCATAAAACAATCCCACACCACTTTGGAATTATGATTAATAAAATGGTTATTTATTTAAAGGGAAAAACTTACAGATCACCATCCCAGACAATAGCCTTCTGCACAATCAGGAATGAAGTCTAACAGCCGGAAGCTGGAAGCAAGAGAGCGAGCATATGGCTACCGCTGCTTTTAAAAAAAAGAGACCACGCCCCAGTGGGCTGGTATCTTAAAGGCTATTGGCTGAAGGAGCAGAAGTAGCTCCCTCAGCACCTCCCCCTTTTGTTTAAGTAAGAGAGTTCCAAACCCAATATAAAACAATATATACTAGGAACAGATATCAAGTATAAGATTAGAATTACAATCAGCATAAACAATATTAAGCAAGGATCATATGCTAAATGTTTTAATAAACATTCTATCCTAAGGAGTCTAAGTCTTGTATTGGAGATGGCTTGGCTAGATCATAAGAGGACGGTAACTATGATTATCTAATCTTCAACCCTATCGAAGGCCTGAGAAGGGAGATACTATTACTTGAGCAGGCAGGAAGTACAATCAAGTAGCTTCCAAAGTGAGCAATATATGACAGAGACAATTAGCTACCTGAGCAATCACCTAAAGTCTCATTTTGCAGTGTTGAAGTGACCAACTTTGGCTATGGCCTAGAATAACTGACAGACCATTTTCAAAGGCAAGAAAAATTTTCAAAACCATCTTACCCTGTCTTGGCAAGATTTGACAGTCCTGTTTATCCATTTCTGGATACCATATCTTGTCAGTGGTTGAGGCATGGGCATTTCTTTGCCCAAAGGCCAGTTTTTGCCAAGAAGAAAACAGTCTCCAAGTGGAGTGTCTTTGGTGTGCAACATTCTCTCGGGAATAGATCAGTGCTGCCAGGAGCAATTATGTCTCATGTCAACAAACCCCTAAGTTATTTAAATGCCATGTACCATAGATCCTTGAAGTGGTTGAAGATTATCTATCTATACAGAATATAATCTCTTTGTACCTAAAGAACCTGATCAGTTTAACTATAAGTATGACAAATATAGATGACTATTGATCTATAATTCTTAATACCTATCTAACTTAAAGACTAAGACAATAAACAACTGCAATAAATGAGGACAATGACCTCCAAATGTAAACAGTGTACAAGTATCTTGATCAGAAGCAGAAATGTACACTGCAATATGGTAAATATATATATATATATGTATCAATACATAAAAATGTTTTAAAAAGAGGTAGAAGCATGCATGCATACAATATTCAATATAATTTAACTTTGTATCAATATATAAGAATCTGTACCAATGTAATTGTCTGTAAACCATAACTCACAAATACCAATCTATTATCCCATCATCCAATTTTCTCTCTTTTTTTAAAAGTCCATGAGCTTATAAAAATCCCTCCCCAACCCTCAACTGTATACCAGTTATAATCAACCCCTAAATGATGTCCCTAAGCCTGAGGACAAACTGTACTGGGAGAGGGGACGTCGTCTTCTAGAATTACTTCCAGCTGTCATGGGGGCAATGTTCTTTCTGGGGGATCCTGTGAAAGTAAAATGATGATTACATTTCAAGATTAATGTCTGGTAAGATTGCAAATTGTCTCTGAGTATTTTGTGGAAGTCTGGCCAAAACGTTGTAAAAGATGTGCACCATTTCAGCTAACCAAGTTGGAACCGTCTTGTGCAGCTGGTACCCAAAACAGGTCTTGTAGTAGTGCTATCAGTGTCATGACATCATATCAACCAGGTGGAGTTGTTATGGGGCCTCATCTTCTTCCTGGAAACTTCAAAGATTACTGCAGGAAAATTCATTGTTCATTGTGGAAAACTTAAACATTACTTATATAGACATATACAGACATATATATTCAATGAAAGGTATGATAAAGACAAAAATAGATATGAAGAAAATCAAAGGTATTTTCTAAATTCTTTTTTCTTTCTGTCCCACATCAAACGGCTATTGACATTAGATAGAAACTCTGGGTTTTTTCTTTTAACAACATGCTTGGATTTAAAGAAGGACAGAGCCGTTGTCCAACTCTAAAACCAGCTCTATATATTAATAAACATATACATACATACACATATATAAATGTATACATTGTATCATTTGTACTTATGAACCATATTTGATCTTCTTGATGATCCTTATTGGATAGTTATTTTTCTACCTGTCATCATTCAAAAATCAGGGGTTTATTGAATTTTTGAAAATGAGTATTTTCCTGAAAAGACAAGAACAGGACCCTGCCCCCATCCTAAATGCTTTTCTTATCACCTGTATGGTTATCACCAGTGTGGATGAGCTGTCATTTCTCTGTTTCAATAGGTTTCTCCTTTTCAAAGCGAATCTTTATTAATTTTGATGATATCCATAATTTTTCATCTCCTGTGGAAACAAGAGCAAAAACCTTTCCCCAATGTAGTATATCTCCTGGTTTCCATTGGTCAACACATCCTTGAAATATACTGGTTTATTCAATTCAGAAGTTTTTTCCATTATCCAATGCCTTTCTGCTGCTGTTGTTCCTTTCTCATTAGTGTTAAGAAAATTCAAGGTTAACAAAGCAATATGCAATCTATTTCTGGGGGTATTTTCCATCCCTTTCTGTTTGTTAAGCATATCCTTTATTGTACAATTTGACATTTCTCTAACTGCCCGACCTGTAGGATTATTTGGTATACCTGTAATGTGCTTTATATTATAATAAGCAAAAAGGCGTTTCATTTTCTTAGATACATATGCTGGACCATTGTCTGTCTTTATTTGTGCAGGTATACCTATGATGGCCATAACTTCCAATAAATGTGTGATTACTGAATCAGCCTTTTGTGAGCTCAGGGCAGTTGCCCATTGAAAACATGAATATGTGTCTATGGTGTGGTGTACATATTTTAATTTACCAAATTCCGTAAAGTGGAACACATCCATCTGCCAGATTTCATTCCTTTGAGTACCCTTTGGGTTACTTCCAGCAGGCAACAGTGTTTGATTATAGAAAGAGCAAGTAGGGCATCACTTTATAATCTCCTTAGCTTGTTGCCATGTAATAGAAAACTCTTTCTTTAAACCTTTGTTATTGACGTGATGTTTTTAATGAAATTCTGAGGCCTGCAACATGCTTCCAATCAATAATTGATCAATTTCAGCATTACCTTGTGCTATAGGACCAGGCTGACCCGTATGGGATCAGATGTGTGTTATGTACATAGGACATAGCCTATTCCTGATTATGTCTTGCACCTGGATAAACAATGAAGTCAATTTTGTGTCATCTGGTATAAATTCAGTGGTTTCACTATGCAAGATAACTCTTTCTGCATATTGTGAATCTGTAACTATATTAAGAGTTTCTTTAAAATCCCTTAGCACCATAAGAATGGCATAGAATTCTGCCTTCTGGACAGAATTATAAGGGCTTTGTTCCACCTTACCCAATTCTTCTGATTTGTAACCTGCTTTCCCTGATTTATTTGCATCAGTATAAAATGTACAAGCTCCAGTTATTGGTGCATCATGTACAATTCGAGGAAGAATCCAAGAAGTTCTCTTTATGAGGTTAAGTCTATCACTTTTGGGATAGTTGCTATTAATTTCTCCCAGAAAATTAGCACAAGCTTTTTGCCATGGTTCATTGTCTTCCCATAACTTTTTTATTTCATCAGTACTAAAAGGCACTATAATTTCTGCTGGGTCTATACCTGCTAGTTGACGAAGTCTAAGTTTACCTTTTATAATTAATTCAGGGACTTTTTCCACATAAGTTTTTAATTTTTTACTTGGTTTATGTGGTATAAATATCCATTCTAATATATTCTAATATAAAATCCCTGTAGGAGAAATTCTGGAAAGCAATATGACTAGGATACAACTAAGATTTGGATTCACCCTATCCACATGTGCCTCCTGTAATTTTTTCCCCAACCATTGTCAGTTCCTTTTCTGCTTCAGCTGTTAATTCTCTGGAACTATTCAAATCTTTATCACCATCTAAGGTTTTGTTTAATGAACTATTAGATCAGGTGTTATCCCAACAGCTGGTCATAGACTGGAAATGTCTCCTAACAATCTTTGAAAGTCATTAAGAGTCCATAACCAGTCTCTCCTAATTTGTGCCTTTTGTGTTCTAATTTTCTGTAAACCTATTCTGTAACTTAGGTAATTAACAGAATCTCCTCTTTGAATCTTTTCAGGAGCAATTTCTAATCCTCATTTAGGCAAGACTTTCTTTACTTCTTCAAACATCCTTTATAAAGTATCTTTATTTGAATCAGACAACAAAATGTCATCCATGTAATGGTAAATTATAGACTTAGGAAATTGCTTACGAATTATTTCCAATGACTGACTTACAAAATATTGGCACAATGTGGGACTATTGAGCATCTCCTGTTGCCGGACAGTACATTGATATCTCCTAGTAGGCTGAGAATAATTATAAGTAGGCACTGTGAAGGTAAATTTTTCTCTATCCTTTTCTTCTAAAGGTATAGTGAAAAGTCAATCTTTCAAATCAATAACTATAAGAGGCCATCCTTTTGTTAATAGAGAAGGCAAATTAATTCCAGATTGTAGAGGACCCATAGGTTGAATTACCTTGTTGACAGCTCTTAGATCTGTCACCATTCTCCATTTACCAGATTTCTTTTTTATAACAAACACAGGAGAATTCCAAGGGCTGGTTGATTTTTCAATATGGTGAGCATCTAGTTGCTCTTGTACCAGCTGTTCCAAAGCCTGTAATTTAACTTCAGCTAGAGGCCACTGCTTGATCCATATTGGCTTTTCAGTTAACCATTTTAAAAGTAAGGCTGTTGGTACCTCTAAATGTTTGCTAGTTGCTGTATGTTCTTGTACAGCCTGAATGGCTGGTGACCTTTTACCATAATACTTCATTATATCCTTCCCAGAATTATGAGTTCCTGGGACTACAGGAATGTTAATCTGGGTATTCCATTGCTGTAGCAGGTCATGGCCCCATAAATTTATTGCTGTATTGGCTTTATATGGCCTTAGTCTTCCTATTTGCCCTTCAGGCCCTATGCATTCAACCCATCTCGTGCTTTGTTTTACACGAGGTAGGGTTCCAATTCCCTGAAACTGAACATCTCCCTTTTGGAGAGGCCAATTTGGATGCCAAGATTCTGGAGTAATGATACTTATATCCACACCTGTGTCTAATAAGCCTTCAATAAAGATCCCATTTATACAGACTCTTAGCTTTTGTCTTTGATCGTTAATAGAAGTCTGCCAAAATTTACATTTACTCTGTCCTACTGGATTTTTTGACTCATCTTCCACATTTAACCCATCATTTAGACCAGTATTGCTTTTTACAGTAGGCATTGGATTTTTAAATTTTCTTGGTGAGAAACATTCTCCACTGTAACTGTGAATGACTGGGCCACTTTTGGCTTGGGGGCCTGTGAGAGGCCCCTTAAAGGGTTTCCTGATGCCATTGGGTTGCCTTGTCTGTCTCTTGTTGACCTGCATTCATTGGTCCAATGTCGGCCTTTACCACACCTCCTACATATACCTGAAGGCCGAGGTCTCCTATTTTTGTCATTCCCAGAGGAGATATTATTCCTAGAAATTCCTTGCCTGCAATCCCTTTTCAGATGTCCTAATTTACCACAATTAAAACATTTGGCAGTTTGATGTCTCCTCATTGCTTTGGAAATTGCTTCTCCTACCCAAGATTCATCATTATAGCCAAACGTCTCAACATTCATCGTATGCTGAGTCCATTCATCCATAGGTGCTGATCTAGACCTTAAAGGCCCAATTATCTTTTTACATTCTAAGTTTGCATTTTCAAAAGCCAGAGATTTAAGAATTATTCATCTAGCTTCTGGGTCTGTTACTCCTATGTTCAGAGCCTTAATTAATCTTTGCAAAAAGTCAGTAAAGGGTTCTCTCTGTCCCTGCCTAACCCTGGTATATGATTCGACCCTTTTCCCTGTTCTTGTATCCTATCCCAAACATTCAAGGCTGTTTTGTGGCATAGGGACAATATTTCTTCATCATAAAGAGCTTGGACCTGTGGATCAGCATATGCTCCTACACTAAGAATTTGATCTTGGGAAACCTCCACACCTTTTGCTCTTCCTTGCTGTTCCATATGTTTGGATTCTTCTCTGAAATAAATTCCAAACATCAAGGAAGGTCCATCATCCAATATTGCGGACACTAACTGAGAGTAATCATGGGGAGTAGCTCTGGCATTAGAGGCCCAAGTCCTTATCATTTCCTTAACAAATGCAGAGTGCAAGCCATAATTAACGACAGCTTGCTTAATTTCTTTTAGATTATTCATTCCTATTGGTGTCCATCTACCTTCTTTGGCTCCCTTTGAGCCTTTAGAAATTGATGCTTTGTCAGAGTAAATTACAGGGTATGACGCTAAAACCCTGGGTAAACCAGTTCTGACAGCTGGTGTTGATGTTGTATCCTGTCCTTGTGCCTTCTTTCTTTGTTCACCAGTTCCAATAGTCTCCTCAATCATTTCAAATCTTTTTATCATTGTCTCTCGTAAAGCCTGAATCTCCTGACCTGCATATGTTTCTAGTGATTTCACTAAGATATCAATTTTTTAGTCCCCATTCTGTACCTGTAATTCCAAGGTTTTAATGTTTCCCTTCAAAGATAACATGTCCTCCTTGAACTTTTCATGGATATCGTGTAGATTGCCATCCTGGAGGTACATTCTGTCTGTTACCTTATCAAAACTTTGGGATAACTCTGAACTTCAAATTCAACAGAATGAACCCTTTCAGGTCACTTCCTAGTACCCTTGGATATGGAGTCAGTTTTGTCTATCATAGTATCCACTTGTTCAGATAACCTCTGATTTTCAATAATTTTAATCCTTTCAACTAGCCATTCATTATTAGTCCCTAAAGATTGTATCGTTCTTAGGAGTGCCATATTCTTCCTTAATGATAGAATATGGAGAAGAAAACTGAAACCTAGTAACCAGTAAATTGAGGTTTCCCCATAGTCATATAAACCTTGCATGATATAATCCATTGTATTAGTAAAGAAAGCAGTAAAAGTTGCAATGGAAATGAAAACTGCCATATTACCTATTATCCAGCAGATGGCACTGTTGCCGAGTCACGAAGAACCAATGCAAAGATGACAGAAACGGGGTCCCATTTCAGTGTCTGCCTTAGTATTTGTTAAAAACTAGGAAATATGAGTTGCTCAACAAAGTAAATGTAATTAAATCAATTCCATACATGGAACCAGAAACCCAGAATCCAGGGGTAGAGAACACCAACCCAGAAGCCACGTATGCCTCCACGTGACAAAGAGTCGCCCTGAGGGGTTGCAGTGTTCTGCAACCACTTGCGCTCTGACTCGCGCTGCTTAAGTGCTGTGCTGCAAGGGGGATTTAAAAACTGCTCAGAAAAGAGCAAACCAGGCAGGCAGAGACTGTCTGGGCCTTAAATCCACGTGGGGAGGCAGCTGAGGGAGGCCTCGTGCCAAGCCTAGCTGGCGGTTGCCTGCCGGGGGCAGGGGGGCGTTTAAAACCAAACGCTGGGTGCCAGATTAAGGCGTAAGTCATAAAACAATCCCACACCACTCTGGAATTGTGATTTATAAAATGGTTATTTATTTAAAGGGAAAAACTTACAGATCACCATCCCAGACAACAGCCCACTGCACTGTCAGGAATGAAGTCTAACAGCCGGAAGCCGGAAGCAAGAGAGTGAGCACACGGCTACCGCTGCTTTTTAAAACTAAAGGGACCATGCCCCAGTGGGCTGGTATCTTAAAGGCTATTGGCTGAAAGAGCGGAAGTAGCTCCTGCAGCAGTGTTCCCCTTTCCCCCCTTCTGCAGCGCCTATTTTTGTTATGACATTGAATGGGGTTGTTTTGGTTTGTGTTTATTACTAGGCCCTATGTTATCTCTAAACTTCAGAAAATAATAGTGATTCCTGGTTATATTACCATCTTTCCTTGTAGGTTCTGTGTATTTATATGTAATAGAAAGGAACGAAAATGATTATAGAGATGCAGTGTTATAGAATAGTAGATGAAAGGGTGAACTGATCTGTAGTAATCTTTTGTTATGAAACCTTGATATAAGTATGTTATTCTAAATAAAACACAATGTAGTCAGGTAGTCATTTCTTATGCAGTGAGATAATATGTTTTGTCTGAGCATTGATCTTTTCTAATTATCTACAGTCTTGTCTGATACACAATGTTTGCACTGCCTTTTCATTTAAACCAGTGTTTGTTACAAATTTATAGCTTTGAGATTTCTTCACCTTTTGTTTACTATTCCTGTTCCCCATTTATGCATAAATAATAGAAAACATTTGACTGCCTTACTTATTCACTCTATTTAGAAATCAACAAGTAGGGTGTTCTGCATAGTGACAGGGCCCAGATGTTTTTTCAAAGAGCAGGAGTGTACAGTGAATCAGCTAGGGTTAGAGTTTACCAAAGCTGGAATATGTCAGACCTACTGCATCTTGAGCAAGAGTTTGGATTTTTTTTCAAGTGCAAGAAAGTCATGAGGATGGGGGCACTAATAGTGACCTAATCTGTTTTCCGTCTCACTGTCGTGACTGTGTTTGGGGCAGGGAAAAAAGGAGACAAAAATGGATGCCGGGCTGCTGGTAGAATTCCAGATGGGAAATGAGGTGGTAGATTAGGTTACAGTGGCACCGTTGAAGATGGAGAGCAGTGGAATATGATTCGAAAGTACAGCCGTCAAAAACTGCTAATAGATAGACCTAGAAGACAAAGGTGAAAACAGAAATCAAAGATGACTTCGAGTTAGGATTGTTCTTCCAGCTGGTGGTGCTGTTATTTTCTAAGAGAGAAAACTGGGAAGATAGTGAAGAGTCTTGTTTTGTGTGTTTGAAAGTTGAGATGCTTGTGTCATCTGCAGTGTATGTGAGTGAGGTGCAAGTTAAGTAGAGACAACGTAAGAATCTGAATTTGGAGCTTTTGAAATATGGTGGTATTTAAAGCCCTGAGACTGAATGAAATTCCTATGAATGCTCATCATATTCTCTGTATTATATGTTCTCCCATCACATAAAATTATGCCTGCATTATATTGCAGTCATTTATTTTAATTACAGTACCTATAGAATTTTTATCTTCTTGTAAATCAAATATTGATTTCCTTGTCCTGTTATTAGCTAAATGATTTAAAGATATTTGATCATTACTTTATATCATTAAGTGAGTATCTAATAATTACTTTTTTTTTAAAGGCAAAGTCATAAATAAAGATTTGCGGCACTATCTGAGTCTTCAGTTTCAGAAAGGATCAATTGACCACAAACTTCAGCAAGTCATCAGAGATAATCTCTACTTAAGAACCATCCCATGTAAGTACATGATGGCATCAAAGAAATGAGACTGAAATGTCTTTACTTAATTAAACAGCTAGAAATACTTTAGTGAGATTTTTCTTTTTAAAGGTTTGAGCAATGGGTAAAAGGACTGGCTGCCAAGTCTGGGTATGATTTCCCAAACCCAGCTGGTGGAAAAAGAGAGCCAACTCCAACAAGTTTTTGTCTGACCTGCACACACATACACCCCCCCACACACAAAATTTATAAAAAAAAATGTATTTTGCATGAAATTGTGAAGACTAAGTTGAAGACAGAGGGTGAAACAAAAGTTGAATGAGGAGAAAATTCTCCTGAAGACTGTATGTGGTCAGTTTAAGTAGAAAAAAATTGAGATTCCATATTGTGACTCGTAACAAAGTGATGACCACAATTTTAAAATATGTACTTACCCGTTCTTTTAAAAAAAAAAGTTTATATTTTTGGTGGGTGCTGGTGGTACAAACCTTTAGGTGGATCTCTGAGTTCAAGGTCAACCTGGCCCACAGAATGAGTTCCAATACAGCCAAGGCTACACAGAGAAACCCTGTCTTGAAAAACTAAAAAAGAAGTTTGAATTTTTATTATTTTTTTTCTGCATGAGTGTTTTGCCTCCATGTATGTCTGTGTACTACATTCATGCAGTGCCCTCTAAGGCTAGAAGAAGGCATCAGATAAATCTCTTGGGGATGTCATGTGTGTACTGGATTACACACATGGTCCTCTGGGAGGGCAGCTGATGCTTTTAAATCCTCAGTCTTTGCTACAGCTCCTGTTTATCTGTTATTAACAGGATTTTATTCTTAAAAATAGTTTTAAAAAGTTTTTTTTTTATTATGTATACAGTGTTCTGCCTGAATGTCTGCCTGCAGGCCAGAAGAGGGCACCAGATCTCATTACAGATGGTTATGAGCCAACATATGGTTGCTGGGAATTGAATTTAGGATTGAACTCTGGAAGAACAGCCATTGCCCTTAAGTGCTGAGCCCCCCTAAAATTAAATTTTAAAAGTCAGTGCCTTGTACATTACAAACAAGTATCTTATTAAACTGTTATGGCTATAAAGTGTACTCATTCCCCAGTGGGAAAGAAGTATACATTGCCTTCCATGGGTAATTTATTTTGGATTTTTACATAGCTATTAGTCCTAATACAGAATTTGGATATTGATGTACTGGTGCTTTTTTAAAAAATATATAACGAGAAATCATACCTGCTAAATTTTGGCTTTAGTAAGTTTGGGTCTGGGGAAGAATTAAAAAAAATAGTAAAAAAGTAAGAGGCATGTAAAAGCATCCTTTTGGGGGGGAAGGTCTTAGTTACATTTTTACTACCATGAAGAGACATCATTACTAGGGCAGCTTATGCAAGAAAACTTTTAACTGGGGGCTTGCTTACTATTTCAGAGAGCTAGTCTGTGATAGTACACAGAGAAAGCATGGTACTGGAGCAGTAGTAGAGAGGTTAGAGCTTACCCAGGAATAAGGGAGGGGGAGAGGGAGAGAGGGAGCTTTCTGAATGGGATGGGGTTTGAAACCTCAAACCCCATGCCCTATGCACACCTCCTTCCCCAAAAGTTCTACCAATTGGTGACCAAGCAACCAAATATATGAACTTTGGGTATCATTCTCATTCAAACCTCCACAGTTTTCCTTTTCAATATATTTGTAGATTTTTGTGGATACTAACTTTCATACTGGAGTTTTGTTTGCCTTTTTTTCTTTTGATTACTCTTAAAGACCACCTTCATTTATTTGTTGTTCTTACTTTACTGAAAATATGTATGTAAGCACTTGCCCTAGAATAGGTACTCAGGCAGTAGCTGCCTCCTACCCCAGTCTAAGATCACTTGCTTGTCTTCTCACTTCAATCTAGCCTACCTTTTGTGGTTGCTGTTGTTTTAAGTCTCTTCTGTATTTGAAGTCCACACCTGGCTCTTGACTGTTTGTCCTCTTAAGTCTTCCAGACTGTAGATTTAAGTTCAGAGTCCTTAACCTGATACAAAGTGTTTGTTTTTTATGGAACTCCTTATCTATAACTTTGTTTTTTCTAAATCTTCTTTGCCAGGTTTCAGAATTTCCACTCTATCTGTGTTTACATGATGTGTCTTTGTCAATCTTTTTATTCTTAAAGTTTCTGAATTTGTTTTGGAAATATTTTTGAATTTACTCAATAACCAGTGTGAAACTACTGATATGGTTATTATCTTTAGCCTCACTGTCTTTTTATCATATGCCTTCTATAAAAGTCATTTTGCTCCCAAGTTTATTTGGTTTTTCTGTTTTGAAAGATTTGTGTGTTTATCCTAGTGATCAGCTTTTTTCCCCCCTGTGGTAATCTTTTTCTTCTGCCTTTATTGTGTTTTTTTATTGTCCCTATTATTAGTAGTCTATCTGTTTTCTCAATAAAAAGATATTCAGCAAGTCAGAAGATTTATTAGTCTATTTTGCATATGTTTTCTTCATTCTTACTCTGATTTTTCCCCCTAAACCTTGAGCTCACCACATTGCCAAGATGACCTTGAACTTCTCCTCCTCGTGCCTCCATCTACTGAGTGCTGGGATAAAGGTGTGTATCACTACTTCTTGTGGTGATATCTTGTTTCTACTCTAACAAATAAAACGTTCCTGAAAATCAGAGTGTGGAGCTAGCTACTAGTTAACCATAGAGGTCTGGAGGTCTGTACAGACAGACAAGAGGTGATATGGCTGGGGGCTGGAGAGATGGCTCAGCAGTTAGGAGCATTGTCTGCTCTTCCAAAGGTCCTGAGTTCAATTCCCAGCAACCACATGGTGGCTCACAACCATCTGTAATGAGGTCTGGTGCCCTCTTCTGGCCTGCAGGCCTACACACAGAATATTGTATACATAATAAATAAATATTTTTTTTAAAAAAAGAGGTGATATGGCTGATGGAGAGAGGAATATAAGGCAGGAGGAGACATGAGGTTGACCTTTTCCACTGAGGAGTTAGAAAGGCAAGAGTTGACTGTGACTTAATCCTTTCTCTCTGATCTTTCAGCATTTGCCCCAGTATTTGGCTCTGTTTGTTTGTTTGTTTGTTTGTTTAAATTAATAAGACCAATTAGAATTCATGCAACATTTGGTACCAAACAAACCTGTATGACTAGCAATTGATGCCCAACTTTATGGCATGAATTCACAAAAAAAAGCCACTTGCCTGTGACTTTTCAGCCACTGGCACACGTGGGGGCTCCCACGGGAGTCACTGCCCCACTGGCTAGGTTTTCTTTTCTTTTTCCCCTAAGCCTCTGAGCGATTTTGGGATTTTCCTGTTGTAGCTTCTCTACAACAGTCTCCGGCTGCCACCCAAACTCCAGAAGCACTGGGCTCCAAACGCCACAGGACTCACCCATCCTAGACCAGCTGCCCCCATCTTCAGGCAGTTCTGCCACACATGCTTTTTCCACACAGTCCTGTGTATGTTTTTCAGATAGCTATCTCCCTCTCCCCTGTGGGTTGTGGGCTTTCCTTAGACCCCCTCTCCTTGGATTGCCACTCTCAGCTCACGGTTACATGATAGCAGCTGCAGCTGTCCTCAGCCAAGCTGTGCACCACCTGTGTTCTCTGCTCAGACATGCTATGACTCAAATTTCACTGTAATTGTGAGCCGATTTGGTGAGACAACTTGGAATTCTTAAAGGGAAGAATTGGTTAAAAGAGAAAGCTTTTTTTCCACATTAAAAAATGGGAAACACTATTTTGATAGAGATGGTCTCTGTATTATTATACAACAGATGATATAAAATTGAAACAATTAAATAAAAGGATGAACAATTTAACCAGGATTGGCATAATGATAAGTATCATTTGCTAATCCTTATTGTTGGTTTGGTAATTCTTGATTCATCTCTGAAAAAGTTGGTTGATATGAGTGCCAAGATACAAGCCTTAGAAAAACTTATTAAAACAGATCATAGAGCTATTCAGAACCAGACAGAGGAATTTAATGGAGAACCAATTTCAGCCTTGCTTTATAAAGTTAGAGAGGACCAGCCTAAGGTTTTCAAACAACCAACTTTAGTTTATTTAGTCACCTTGCAGGAACAAATGCCAAATTATAGATATCCCCAAGGCTGTGCAAGAGTTAAATGGAATCCTGTGCCAATGTTAGATTTAAGAAGAGTCAAGGAAGTGATAGTCTCATAAGGCATGCATTCATCTTTTGTGAAACAAATGTTAAATTTGTGGTCAACTTGTAATAAATAGAATTATCTCTCAAGACTGATGAGACTTGGTTTATAGCATTCTTGGAGCCTGGTTCTTAGATACAATGGAAAGAGGACCTGGTAGAAAGATGAGGCTAAGACCATTGAACAACAAAATAGGGCTAGAGATTTGGAAATATCCCAGGACCACCTCTTTGGAGAGGGGGATTATGCTGATGTACAAAGGTAATCTCTCGATGATGACTATACCCTGGATTTATGCCATACAGCTTTGACTGCTTGGGACAGAATTGGAGAAGCAGGAAAGAAAATTCTATCATTTACTAAAGTTATACATGGCCCAAAGGAAACATCACAAATATCTTACAAAGATTGACATTAGCTGTAAATAGATTGACACCAAATTCAGAAGCTAGACAAATAATAATTGAATCTCTGGCTTTTGAAAATGCTAATGCACAATTAAAGGCAAGATCTGCACCCTTGGAAGAATGGATCTGAGATACAATGACTATTGAATCTCATGACCATGATGATACTTGGATAGGAGAGGTGTTTCCAGAGATTCGAAGAAAAATTGAACTGTCAAGTGTTTCAGTTGCAGTAAACAAGGTCACCTAAAAATGGATTGTAAATAGGGCTTTCCTAGAATCAATGTTTTATCTAAGCATAAGTCAAACAGAAAGCACCTCCCTTCTGGATTATGTAGACGGTGTGATAAAGGCAGGCATTGGACTAATAAATGTAGATCAACATGGGACAGTCAAGGTAGCCCTTTGCCATTGGGAAATGACTTGAGAGGCCTCTTGCAGGCCCCTATGCCAAATTTGGTTTAGTCATTTCCTGTAATCATGGAGGAAATTCCTTTTCAGAACAATTAAAGAAGCTAATGCCTATTATAAGAAACCATATTGCTCTGGATGATAGAAAAGCTATTGAAGAGAGAATGAACAATTCATGAAAAACCATAAAGCAAATATTTTGGCAAACTTCTATAAGTGAACAAAGATCAAAATTAAAAATATGAATAAATGACATTGTCATTGAAGGTCTTGTAGATGCAGGTACAGATGTCACAATAATTGGCATCAAATTGTCCTCTTCAGGAGGTAAATGTTCAACTTTTAGGGACTGAAACTTTATCTCAGGTAAAACAGAGAATGAGATGGATCAGATGTATAGGGCCAGAAGGTCAGAGGGGTAAATTAAAGCCATATATAGCTAACATAGTGATGAACTTATGGGGACATGGCTTGTTATAGCAATGGAATACTCAGATTAACATTCCTCCAGTCTCAGGAACAAACCATAAATTAATGTGTTTTTTCTGGGAAAAATATTAGAAGGTATTATAAAGAACAGTCATCAACCATTCAGGTTGTAGAAAAACAGGGCACAAGAGCCACTGATCTTCCAAAGGCACCAACAGCTCTACCTTTAAAATGGTTGACAGACAAACCTGTATGGGTTGCGCAGTGGCCTTTAACAACAGAGAAATTGCAGGCCTTAGAACAGCTGATACAGGAGCAGTTAAATGCTCAGCATACTGAAGAATCGATCAGCCCTTGGAATTCTCCTTCATTTGTTGTTAAAAAGAAATCTGGAAAATGGAGAATGGTAAGAGATCTAAATCTGTTAATAAGGTGATTCAGCAATTGACTTTCTATAGTCTGAAATTCCTTTGCCTTCTCTATTGCCTAAAGGATTGTTATTGATTTAAACACTATACCTTTTCAAGAAAAAGACAGAGAAAAATTTGCCTTCACAGTGCCTACTGAGAGATATCAATGAAAGGTTCTCCCACAGGGAATGTTAAATAGCCTCACTCCACCCAGATCTCCAGACTGCTGTGGTTAACTAGAGGGTAGCTCCGCCCTCTGATCTTCAGGCAAGCTTTATTTGTTAGAGTACAAATGAGCTATCACTACAACACCTTTTTTACTTTTCATGTAATGCTGGAAATGAAACTCAGAGCTGATCCATATTAGGTAAGCATTTTACCAACTAAGCTACATCACCAGCCCATTTACCTGAAACATGAATCTGATTAATCTTAATCAATAAAAATTTGGGAGTCAAATATTCGGGGGAAACCTGAAAGATCAGAGAACTGGGAGCATCTGCCAGTTTCTTCCTACCTGTCTCCTTCCTCCATCCAAATAGCTGAGATCCTGTGTCTGCCCCACATTATAACTTCCTCTCTCTGCCTCCTCAGTGCTGAGATTAAAGGCATGAGCCTCCCAAGTGCTGGGATTAAAGACATACGCCACTACTGCCCAGCTTCTATGGTTAAATAGTGGTTAGCTCCACTCTCCAATCTCCAGGCAAGCTTTGTCAGAGCACAAAGTATCACAGAATAGTTATACTGCTTTTTGACATTTGAGTTTTACTTATATGTAGTTGGAGGCTGCTTGTTTGTTCCTGGCTGCCTGGACCTGAAATAATCACATAGAAACTGTATTAATTAAAACACTACTTGGCTAATCACTTACATGTATTGCTAGCTAGCTCTTATATCTTAAATTAGCCCATCTCTATTAATCTGTGTAAATGGATGCTATAAATTAGTCCCACACTAGCTCAGAATTAAGTATAATAAAGTGTTATTTAGGGGTAGACCCACAGATCACAGTCCTCTGCACAAATGGGGAACAGGAACTGAATCCAGTGGCCAAGAGAGAGTACATACAAGCTTTACTGCTGCATTTATAGTATAAGAGACCATGTCCAAGTGGACTGGTATCATAAAGGCTATTGGCTGAATGAATTCCCATACTCATATTTTTAAAGCAATTATACTCTTCCCTTTGTAGTCATCATTTATTCATATTTTTTGAGTAACTACATATTTAATCTCACCACTAATACCCATGTTGTTTTTTTTTCAGTAATTGTGATAGTTGAAACCTAGTTTTATGCTAGGTTTCCCAAGAAAAGTTCCTAGCAGTTTGTGGCTTTTATACTTCAAATGACATTCATTTGGATAGATATTATATTTGGGATCTTATCTTTTTTCCTTGACTATGTTAAGTATAGCAAGCTGTTATCTAATTGTTTCCTGGCACAAAGCCTTGCTTTAAAAGGTTTGATATGTCATATCTATTGAACATCTCAGGATAGCATTTTAGTTTATAACCTCACTTTATTGAAACAAACTCATAAATTAAAAAAAAAATCACACAACCATATTAAGTTAGCCACTCAAACATTTTCCCAGTCCCTAACTTGATAGGTTTCAATAATTTGTGTACGATTAGGATGACCGTCCTGTAGCCTTGGAGCTTCTCTTAGGGTTTTCTGCCTTCACTCTCAATTACCGCTTTATCCAGTGGCTCTCCACAAACAGGACAAAACACAACAGAATTGAAACCAGAAAAACAATTGGATTGCAACATCTGTCAGGACTTATGTGTCCTTTTGTTTACCTTCCATCTTTCCTCACCATCTAATACTATCTTTTCTTATAGTTTCTAATAAAAAACTTTATTATAAAAAACTTGCAAATAAATAATTCACCAAAATTAATCATACCCAAAGTCAATACATCTCAGTGAACTTTTGTACAGTTTGAATAGTCATTTGGAATGGAAACTGTGTAGCTTTATATTGTATTTACATTCTCATTATTGAATATATTTTTATGTACTTATCTACCACCAAAACCACAAGGCAACAAAAAGGGCTAAGTATTAGGGGATGAGGAAAGACTGAATGCAGTTAAGAGATACCTGTTATAAAAGAGGTTATGAAGCTAATTATTTTTTCTAGTTCTAACTCTGACATGGATTTTTTTTTCTAGGATAACATTTTTAAATATCATAGCTTTAGAGTTCCCCTTTCCCTTGTTCAGATACATTCTAGAAAAATAGAGATGTCCCTTCTAAGACTGTCTTCCTTACTATTCTCTGCCCCTTTGTTGCCTTTTATTATCTCAGGTTTGCATTTCTCCTCAGTGTGATATTTTGTCCTAGAAAGAAGATATAATCTAAATAGTTTGGTTCATAGAATCTAAGTAGTTGCAGCCTTTCAGAACTTATTAGGACTTCTTTGCTTACTCACAAATTGAAATGTCTAAAAATTCCTTTCTGAACCTGGAAACAATGATACATTAGTAGCATTTTGCAAGCTGAATGGTCACATCTGATATCCAAATACCATTCTAATTAAAAGACTCCAGATCTACACGGATAAAATTCTGTAAACAGGTCAGAGACAATGAAAGTATAAATGAGTCTAAAATAAATAGTTGTATCAGAAAGCATATAAATGCTTAAAACATGCATACATAACAGAATTACACAGAAGCCACAAAGAAGAGTGACTTACTGACTAAAATCTGAGATCATTCGAAGAGAGAGGTGTGGGAGGATGCATGGCATGGGAGCAGACAGACACTCCTGTGGGAGATGCTGAACTATAGGGCAACAGGATCATGGTTCCTAAGTGACGAAGAGATTGTGCAGTAAGGAGTCCTGTGATATAATTTCCTCAGCTTTCTGTCTAAAATCATCTTCTGCACCATAGCATCAAAGAGAACAGGGCAAAAAATAGCACACATTGAGCATAGAGAATAGAAATCTAGATTTAGGAAATCTAAAGTTTCTGGAGAACTCTCTGGAAACTATAGGGTTAACCATTCCCAGGGCTTACTCAGGGCTTGGAGACTTTTGAATTCTAACCAGCCCTAGCAGAGAGACCCCACTTGAACAAAGTTAAATTAAATAAGCCTTCAAAGGACCAAGTGAATATGCATATAACATATCTGCCAGAAAGAAAGGGAGATTGTTTTTATGTGACAACCAAATAGAGATACCAAATATTAAAATATTAATGTTTAACATCTAATAAAAATCACTAGACATAAAAACAATAGGAAAATATCATTTAGATGACTTTTCAAAATAAAGGTAGTGAGATGATAGAAAAAATATAGAAATGTTACAATATTACCACACAAGGAATTTTAGAGTTTTTAAAATATGTTCATGAATTAAACCATTGAATAAATGCAGTGAAGAGAAAATATAACAGCAAAAAGAAGTAAAACTTAAAATGAAACTCACTGGACAGATATGAAAGCAGATTCCAGAATGCAGAAGTAAAGTTCAATGAGTGTGAACAAAGCAATATAAACTAATCAAGTTGGAACAAAGAGAAGAAAGAAGCTGAATGCGGAAAACTGAAAGGAGTCAGGGATTCTGCATCATTCGCTAACTCAGTCGGTTTACCTTTGTTACAAACAATGAGGTTGGACAAGATATAAGTAACATTTGGTGGACATTGAAATGTAGACAGAACTATGCTCTGTTGGTATTTAGCTATAGAACCGCAAACAAGCCACAGTTGGGAAAACAGGAAAAATACTTTAAAAAATCGCTTAATTCTTGCTAAATTCTGTGAAAAACTAAACTTGTAAATTTAAGAAGCTCACAGACTCCAAACAGAAGAAATTTAATAAAAATCACACCAAAGCATATCATAGTCTAATTGCTCAAAACCAGAAACCAAGAGAAAAATGTAAATTTAGGAAAAAGAAAAGATAGTTCTATACAATATTTTCTGAAAATAGAAGAGGGGGCCTTAAAAAGTATTTAGTGGCTGAGAGCACTTGCTGTCCTTTCAGAGGTCCAGGTTTGAGTCTCAATACCCACCTGACAGCTCACAACTGTCCAGAACTCCAATTTCTTGTAATCCAATGGCTCTTTTGACCTATGTGGGAAGTAGGCATGGATGTGGTACATAGACATACAATAGATAAAGAAAGCACTCATAAGACAAATTAATTAATAAAACAATGAAAATAAGAGGGAGCATTTTCCACCTCAGTGTATTCTTATTTGAACATTATTACACTTGAACAAAAACAGACATTTATTTAAAAAAAAAACAATAGTAGACTTCAAATTTTCATGGACTTTGGTCTAAAACATTTACTAATATTTCAGAAAATCAATATATAACAATATGCAAAAGGATAATGTGTTGTAACTATTAAGGCTTGTTCCAGAAATGCAGGTTAGTGTATAATTTGAAAATTAATATTATGCCAGGCGGTGGTGGTGCAGGCCTTTAATCCGAGTGCTTAGGAGGCAGAGGTAGGCGGATCTCTGTGAGTTCTAGGCCAGCCTGGTCTACAAGAGCTAGTTCCAGGACAGGCTCCAAAGCTACAGAGAAACCCTGACTCAGAAAAAAAATTAATATTATGACCAAATAGAGGAGAAAAATGGTATCTTAATATAAACTTCTTATACTAAAATTTAATTTCATTAATGTTAGACTTTCTCAGCAAACCAGTTTATTGCTCATTGCCTTTTTGTTCCAAATCTATTATATCTTGCCTGCCTGTGGTACTGGAAAAATGCTCTCTCACCCTCCAGTACAGTGCTTGGCTTTGTCACTAGAGAGCACAGGAAGAATTCTGGAAAAATGGAGGTTTCTTTCCTTGGTTTCAGCCTGGTTTTTGACCTCTTGCTCTTGTCTTTCAGTCAAGTTCAGCAGTACCCTAGCAGTCAACTACTCAGTGGAATTTCAGTGATGAGGGGCTTCTTAGCTTAATCAGCAGCATCCTCATAGTAGCTCCCTGCGTTCTACCTGTGTAACCACTGATTGCTGTGATTTCTGTGGCCCTATTCCCTCCTAAATAGATACAATAGCACCTACAAGAGGTTTCTGAGAAGTCAGCATTCTAGTTGGTTTTCTATTAACGTCAAAACAAGCTTTACCCACCATCACCATTGCATGGGCATCTCTGGGGAATCACATTAGTACCCCAGAAAGTTAGTTCTCTGCCTGCCAGCCTAAACCTATGGAACCAACACTGTCTCCAAGCAATCCTGCAAGATTCTTTGCTCAGTGGGCTGTTATTGTTACCATACCTTCTTGAATGAGATCTGAAATGGAGATTTTCGGAGTATTCCTCTATTGCAAGCTGCTCACCAATGGGAATTCTTTCTCAGGTATAGGATAGAATTTTTCAGAGTTTTCTTTTAGCTCTACTTTTGAATTATTTTTAAAACTCAGTTAATTCTTTGTAAATACTGTTAATATTTCTTTACCCCCCCCCTTTAAATTACATGTGATCTCTTTTCTGGATCCTGACTGACAAAGAATTGATATGGGTAATGATCCCAGGAGACAGATGCTCCAAGAAGGAATTTTGAGAGGGGTTTTGGTTGTTTTCTTTCTAGAAACCAGTGCTGAGTTCTTTGCAGTAGAGAAATAGGAGACATGTAGCTCATGACAAACTGAGGCATTGAAGTTAATCCTGGTGTGGCCTGTGGCTGACTATGACAAAGTGCTAAGTGAATCCAGTACCTTGGGAGCCCAAATGGTGTATCAGTAATAGCAGCTACAAATAGCTACATTGTGATATGAACTAGAGTGTTGCTTGGGGAATCCTGTGCTACAGAGAGAAAGTCATATGCTTTGGCCTAATATTTTATTATTATGAACTAAAATATTTTAATAACTTTTAAATAATCTCTACCCAATATCAATATTTAATATAGACAATCTGTTTTAAAATGGAAAGTCAGTACAATATAAGTGTCAAGTAAATAATTTAAAGCCACATATGATAGCTCATACCTGTAATCCCAGCACTTGGGAGGTTAAAGCAAGAGGATGACAAATTCAGGAAAACGTTTTGCAAAATTTGTGAAGATAATGACATAAACTATGAACTTTTCACTCTCAAAATGATAGCATAAGACATACTAAGAATCCATTATATTATTTGATGGTTGTTTTAGTTACGGGTTTCTAGGTGCTGCAGGAATTCCTTCAGCCAGTAGCCTTTTAAGTTACCCGCCCACTTGGCATGACCTCTTATACTATAAATGCCGATGTAAGGTTCATATCTGGCCTCTCTCCCGGGTGCAGGATTCAGCTGCTGTTCCCCATTTGAGCAGAGGTCTGTAATCTGTGAGTCTATCCCTAAATAAATAACCCTCTATTATACTAAATTCTGAGCTAGTGTGGGATTTCTTTTAAGCATCCATCTTCATTCTGTTGCTGTGATTAAACACCAAAACCATAAAGCAAGTTGGGGAGTAAAGGGTTTATATTGTTTAAACTTCCACATTGCTGTTTATCACCCAAGGAAGTCAAGACAGGAACTCAAACAGGGCAGGAACCTGGAGACAGGAGCTGATGGAGAGGCCATGGAGTAGCACTGCTTACTGACTTGCTTTTCCTGGCTTGGTCAGCCTGCCTTCTTATAGAACCCAGGTCCACCACTTCAGAGATGGCACCACCTACTATGAGCTAAACCCTTCCCTGTCAATATTAATTGAGAAAATGCCTTACAGCTGGATCTCTTGGAGCCATGTCCTCAACTGAGGCTCCTTCCTCTCTGATGACTCCAGCTTGAGTACACACAAAGCTAATTAGTACAGTGATCTTTGATCTTAAGTGACAAATATTCCAAAAAAATTTAATGTTACAATGATATTCTCAGTTAAAAGAATGTCCAAAAAAATCTTCCCATTGAATATTAGATTAGATTACAGATTGTATCATATAATTTTTTAATGATGAAAATATTTTGTCTGTTTCTTTTGAGTTTGATTTTACCTTGAAATTTCTAGTGTTTTTTACTTCAAATTATTAGTTTTTGATATCATATTTGGTGTTCCGCAATATTTACTGCTTCTCTTTGTATTTCTTCTGCTACAGTATCAATGAGGGATTGAACTGAGAAAGCAAATACTCATAGTGGAAAGTGCCAGGGGATATTATGGGGTGGTATCCAAATAAATAACCTTCAGCTCTCCCTGCAAGGTTAATAGCATTACATAGAGTCCTCTGTTGAAACTGCCAATTTAAAGACTTAGTTTCCAAGTCTTTCTTGTTATTTCTTGAAATGGTATCCATAGGATTTGTATGAAGTATAGTTATGCATATGATTGTTTTGATGTTGCTTTTGTAAGAAAGACCTACTATTAGCAGACAGGGCCTCACCAACACACTTGTGGGAAAAGCTGCCAGTAAAATGACAGCTTGTTAAAAAAAAAAAAAAAGAGTGTAAATGCTGCTCTCCCACATGCTTCTGTCCTATTGCGTTGAAACACCAGCCTGAACAGTCGATACTGCTTTCAGTAGTGTCCACTCCTACCTGCAGCTTCTTTAAACCAATAAGCTCTACATCAGATTGTTAGGATCTGATTCTCACAGAATTGCAGTCTATTTTATCTCATTTTCCTTATCCACTGATTTTATTTTCTAGGATTTAAGAAGTTTCACTAGTAAACTCCAAGATAGAATTTCCAGATATAAACACTAATATAAATCAATTGTGGTTCTCATATGCTTGTGAGAATACAGAATGGTTCATCTTCTTAGGCAAATAATTTGATATTTTTGTATAAAATTAAATACATTTACCACATGATCCAGCACTTCCACTCTTAGGCATTAACCCAATATAAATTTAAATATATCTACTTAAGGACTTGTAAGGTCTTGGCCAAAATTGTGAGATAGTCTCAGTGCCCATCAGTGGTAAACAGATCATGGGATATTGGTATCTCTTTACAGAGGTATTCTACTCATAAAGTAAAAGGGAGAGAAAAGGTTTCTCTGTAGCTCTGACTGTCCTAGAAGTCTCTTATGTTGACCAGACTGGACTCAAGCTCACAGAGACGTACATGCCTGTATCCCAAGTGCTGGGATTAAAGGCATGTACCATCATACTCAGCCTAAAACAGAACTTTAACAGCCCAATAAACTAAGTGAACCTAATATTGCTATACAGAGCTCTCTACACAGCAGTAGCAGCATACACATCCTCAAATGTTCTTAGGCCATGCACACTGTCTGTAGCAAATTTAAACATTTAAATATATGAGATAGCTCTTCCGATGACCATAGTGAAATGAAACTAATAACAGAAGAAAAGCAGAAAAGTCTACAAATATGTGGAAATTAGAACAGTAAACCTTTAAATAACAAGTGGCTAAAATTAGAACTTATAGTGGAATTGAGAACATATCTGGTACCAATAAAAATGAAGGTACAGCATACCAAAGTGTACGCGATGTAATGAAAGGTAAGCAGGAGAACAGTCACCAGGAAACGCTGAACTTCATACTTGAAGGGACTAAAGGGGGAGAAGCTAGACCCAAAGTCAGCAGAAGGGAGGATAGTCATGACGAGAGCAGATATAATTAAATGCAAAATAGAAAAATAATAGAGGAAATAAGTAAAACAGAAATTTGAAAATACTAACAATATACAGAGCAAGCTTAATGTCTGGAATGACAAAGTAGAGACGTGGCTGCTGATGTGAGAGTTACAACAGTACTGGGAATAACTAACTATGCACAAGGCAATTGGCTAGAAACAAAACCCTACCAGGACTGAGTCATCAAAAAGTGAAAAATAGATGAAGAAACCTTTAGCTGTTGGGGAAACTGAAGCTGTAGTCAAAAGCCTTTCAACAAAGAAGCCTAAATCCTTTATAGATATTGGCCCCTACATCCTTAAAGTATTAGTGAACTTAATTCTGTTAAAATGATAATATGTAATGAATAGGTGGGATTTATGTCTGCAGTATAAATATAGTTTAACCACTGAATCAACAAACATCTCATTAAAAATTTTGTGAAAAAGTACTTCACAAAATTTAATTTCCTATTATGATTAAAAAAAATACCATACTTACCAGAGTAGGAATATAAGGAATGGAATCTACCTCAAGGTAATGCACTATGTCTGGAAAGCCCACAATTAACAACATACCCAATAGAGTAAGAATGTAGCTTTTTCTTCCCTCCCTCCCTCCCTCCCTCCCTCCAGGATTTTTCTGTGTAACAGCCCAGGCTGGCCTCCAACTCACAGAGATCCGCCTGCCTCTGCCTCCCCAGCCAGATTAAAGGCGTGCGCCACCAGTGCCCAGCTGGTTTTTTCTATAATATGAGGCAACTTGCTAGGGATGTTTACTTGCTGCTATACTATTCAACTTAGTACTTAGAATTCTTGCCAGAGTAATCAAACAAACAAACAAAAGAAGTAGAAGTCATTCTGCTTGGAAAAGAATGAAAACGATCTCTCTTTTTCATAAATGACATGTCGTACAAAAGAAGAAATTGAACATGGGTGAATCTTAACCTTCATGCCAAACTAAGCAGGCCAGATGGAAACTATTACTATAGTCAAGTTAACATATTACATGTACAGGAGGTTCTACTAAAAGCAAAACTGTACTGTCAGAAGGTCAGTTGCTATCATAGAAAAGAGACTGCAAAAGGACGTAGTAAAACTTGGGGCTGATGGTTTCTAAAGCACAATCATTATATTATACTATTGGAATTAATGCATTTTATTGTAGGTAATTAACAGAGGCACCTACTGTAGCCTCTGTTCTCTGTTTGATCATAATAGTTAGACTTGGATATATATATCACATAATTTATTCCATCATTGTGAAATAAAATATCTTTCTTATTCTAGTACTTTTTATTAGTAATTTAACATTTCTTTTCAATTGTAGTAATATTTTTAATTAGAACTATTTTGCATTTTGTAATAGTTTTTGAAAGGTTATCTCTACCTCTGTTTTCTCTGTAATGTCTTTTGGTCACATGTGCGGAAGAAAGTGCTTTCAGCAAATTATATTTAGTAGAAATGTATCTATGAATGTATTTTATGGGTATGTAATACATATCTAGAAAAGGGATTAAAACAGTTACTTCATGTTCTACAATATTTACAACTATGGCACATCTTATAATAGAATTTTTAAGTCATTCTTAGAGATGAAATGGTGATGTATTATACAGACTCCTGGTTGATTAGATTTGGTGATTTATTATACTATCAAGAACATAAAGAACTATAAATTAATTTTTAAAAGAGAGAATGAAGACATGAAGAGATGCTTTATAATAGGAATTTCATATGGCTAGTGGTTTAGTTCTTTTTCTGTTGCTGTAACAAGTTACTGAAACTGGGTTGTTTATAAAGAAAAAAATTTTGGGGTGGGTGGCTTTTTTGGATTTTTGACTCATTAACCTGAAAGTTCAAGAGCATGATGTTAGCATTTTCTTGGCTCTTGTAAGAACTTTGTAGCAGAAGGGAAAGTGGGTATGTGAACAAAAGGCATACATGTTCCAAAAAATGAGAGAAAGAGTAGTTGGACTTTTTTTTTTTTATGTTAACCAACTTTAAGAGTAGCTAATCTACTCTTTGATTTCTGAAATAGAGTCTCACTGTGTTCCTGGGTTGGCCTTGGACTCACAATCCTGTTGTGTCTAGTCTCTGTCTCCAGATTATAGACAGAAAACACCATGCCTGGCACATGACATCTAATTCAATTCTACAGGAATTATATTAGTCCCTTCATGAGTTTGGAGCCCATGACTAAATTCCTTGGATTTCTGTTTGTTATTATTATTGTTGTTGTTATTGTTATTATTATTATTATTATTGGAAAAGGGGTGTTTGTATGCTAAGTATGTTTGTGGAGGTCACAGAACAACTTTTGGGAGGTGGTTCTATCCTGCCACCTTGGAATTTGGGGATCAAACTCGTCTGCAGGCTCAAGTGGCTAATGCTTTTACCTACTGAGCCATCTTACTTGATCTAAATTACCCTCCCCCCTTGAAAGCTTTATACAACATGTTTTGATCATATTTACCCCCTCCCTCACTTCTTAACCAGATTTTCTTTTATCTCTTTTCTCTATTCACCCAATTTTGTGTCCTTTTCCATTCCCATCATGACCCAATATATGCTGCCCCCAAATTCTTGAACGTGTGGTTTTCTATTAGAGCACTGTTAGCTTAGCAGGGGTTACATTCTAAGAGAAATCTGTCTCTCCCTCTCTCACAAGCTAACAGTTAACAATAGCTCCATAGTTAGAGATGGACTTTCATGCCCAGATCCCATCTTCATGTTGGAATTTAGTCTAGCTTGGGCTTGCCCAGATTTTGTGTATACTGTTGTAACCATTATGAATTTGTATTGTGTAGTTGCCCTATTATTCCCAGAAGACACTGTTTCTTTGTACTCATCTATTACCCCTGTCTTTTACACTGTTTTCTGCCCCTTTGGCAATGACCTCTGAGCCTTGGTAATAGAAGTATGAGATATGGTAATATGTTCCAATTAGGGCTAAACATTCTGCAGTCACTTATTTTCTGTACTTTGGCTTGCTATAGATCTCTGTTTATCACCATCTTCTACAAATAAAAGCTTCTCAGATGAAGGTTGAGAGATGCACTGATGTAAGGGTATAAAGATTCAGTTTAGTACTTTCTCCATTCAGTGAAATAGTAGTTGTAGGTTCTCCCCTAGAGCCTGTGACCTGTCTAGTCATAGGTTCTTGGCCTGATAATGGTGCCAGATATGGGTTTCCTTTTGTGGAGCAAGACTCAAATATCAAATATTGTCTGTGCCACTATTATACAAATGTCTTGTCAAGCCAGTCATTATTGTATCCCTCAGGATTCATAGCTGAGTATGATTGATGTTTAATTATGCCATCCCCTCTCAACACTATTACATTGGGGGCCAAGCCTTAACTTGAGTTGAGATGGAGATAAACCATCTGCAAATTGCAGTAGCCAATCAGCATATAAAATGAATGCTTAATTTCCTAATGCATTTATATGTTAAATATGTGGCGAGGTGCTTTGAAATACTCAGTTTACTGGCAAAGGTTTTAAAACCTGATTAACAAGTGTCTTGTATGAACACACAGAAGAACTGATAATGGATCATTCCTATCAAATGAAGTTACAAACCAGGCAAAACACACTGTTTCTTAGAAATACATTATTTAGTTGGTATTTCCAGAAAAACAGAAAGGAAGTCAACCTCAGAAGTATCTAGGTGATGGTTACTTTGGGAATGGGAATAAAAGGCTTGTTGAAGCACACAAAATACCTTTTATAGTTTTAGAAATGTTTTTCGTTTGGTTATGTTTGCTTATTGAGACATTGTCTCACAGTGTAATCCTGACTGGCACTTGACTTGATCTCCCAGACATCTGCCGACCTCTGCTGCCCAAATGCTGAACTCTAAGTTATGTGCCAGCACAGGAAACTAGAGACAGTTTCATTTTCACCTGAATTGATTGGCATCAATTTAAATTGTTAAGAGCATATTTTGTATAATTCTCTGTGTACCTCAGACTAAAACAAAAAATGAGAGTGATCCATTATAGCACATGCCCTTAGGTGCTATGATGAGTGAGGAGTGATCATTGATTTAAAGTAGAGGTTAGCTTTGGGCATAGGGAATCGTCTTATTGAGTGATGGTGGAGAAGAATGACTATAGTGTGCTGAAGAGAAAATGAGGGGTGGAGGGAGGAACTGAGTAAATGGACTGTCGAAAGGAGAAATGTACTAAGTAACTTGTACACATAAAATATGTAGAGAGTATCAAGAAACTAAAGACAGTTTTTTGAGATGTTAAAGACAAAAGAGTAGGAGAAAAAATAGATTTTGATGTATTATGGGAGAAAGTTTAGAGTTTATAGTTAGTAGTTTGAGATGAGAATTAGCACTAATGTCATGCCTATTAGTAGAAAGTACCATAAGCACCACTTAGAAAGATAATGAATCCCAGAGAGGTTAAATACTTATTCTAAATCATACCAGTAATAATAATAATAATTTCAAACTAAAAGATAATTCTTCTTGCTCCTTGGGTTGGTGCTGTTTTATGGTATGAGTTGGATTCTATATAGTCATTATATGTTGTATTAAAATGCATTTGCATATCCTGTTAACCTTTGATACTTAACAAAGTGGTTTAAAATGGCCCTCATGTGTTATTTGCTATGATTTCATGAGTTGCCTGGGTTTAACTGTCACTACTCCTGTGGCCACTGACAGTTTAGTGAACACTGGGGAAGCTGGGAGGACTCTGCCTTTATGTCTGGGATCCTTTTGCTGTTGGTTGGCTGGAGTTCCAGTTACTCAAGGGTCTAGCCTAACATTCCTTGCATGGTAGTAGGATCATTCCAGGAGGGTGGGAGATGTAAATATAGACTCCTAACCTTGCATACTATGTTTGCTATTAAATTAGTAAAAGTAAGTTAAAAAAAATTTAGACTGAAGGGAAAAGCTCCTCATCTTAATGGAAAAAAGTACAGTTACTGTATCCATGGATTCTCCTATATTTCACAGGCAAGTTTAAGCTATAATTTTTAACTCTTCAATTTCCTAGCAACTTTATACTTAAAGCAAAAATCTCTTGATCTCAGTATAACAGCCCTAGCTGTCCTGGAACTCACTCTGTAGACCACACTGTCCTTGAACTCACAGAAATCCACCTGCCTCTGTTTCCCAAGTTTGGGATTCAAGGTGTGCATCACCACTGCCTGGCTGATTGAAAGAATCTTAACAATGTGGTTCATCATATGAGAAACAAAAATTTTGATAATAAAAATAAGTATTATACTAAAAGAGGAAGCTATGTTTTATAACTTTTGTATCCTCTAAGATCTAAAACAAAATTCCTATATTCTTTTAGAAAGATGGGTTTTAAATGATGGAGAAAGTTCAGCACAGTTACTTTATAGAATGTTTCCATAGCCATTATTTTTTTCTCAACCTATTATTTTTCTCAAAATCATAATCTTCGTGGGTCTTTTTCAAATTTTAGATATTATAAACAGAGCTAAGTTTGAGTTTAGCCTGGTTTACATAACCAGCCAGGGAGATATAATGAGACACCATCTTTCCCCACCTCAAAATATATATGCCAAAAATTGATGCGATCTTTGTCATTTATGCCCTGATAAAATTGTAAGGGGTGATGAAGTCTGTTCCTGGTGAATTTATCTTTCCTTCTTGCAGTTAAGTAACAATGTTGTGATTTTAAATGGTGCTGGAGAGATGTCTCAGTAGTTAAGAGCAGGTACTGCTCTTGCAGAATCTAGATTTGATTCCTTGGACCCATAGTAGGCAGCTCACAACCACCTTACCTGTAACTCCAGCTTCAGAGGCTCCAACCTCCTCCTTTCAACTCTTTGGGCTCTTATACTCATAGACACACACACACACACACACACACACACACACACACACACACACACACACACACGTGTATGTACGTACGTAAAGTTTAAAAATAAAATCTTTTTTAAAAATTGTGTGCCAGGAAATTAAGTCTTTATAGCACTAAACTTTAGGGATTTTTTTTATAGGTTTGAATTTCATGGTTATTTTCTGATCTTTATCAGATACAATGTATTAAACCAGTTGTGTCTTCCATATAGTCTTCTTAGACTGAACTTTATAGTACTCTGAATAATTTGTATTTTAAAAAGTACTTTACAATTATATTTTTCTTTTCTCCTTAGGCACTACAAGGGCTCCCAGGGATGGGGAAGTTCCAGGGGTGGACTATAATTTCATTTCTGTTGAACAGTTCAAAGCACTGGAAGAAAGCGGAGCCTTGTTAGAAAGTGGAACGTATGATGGTATGTCTCCAAATATTAAAACTACCTCAAACTATCCAGATGGCCAGAATCATTTCAAAGGGAATTTCATCAGTAAATTTGATTTAAAAATATATTATTTGGGAGGACTAGAGATATTGAACAATGGTTAAGAGCACTGGCTGCTTTTCTAGAAGGTTTGCTTTAGATTTCCAGTACCTACATGAGAGCTAGCAACTGTTTGAAACTCAGTTGCAGGGGATCTGATGCTCTCTTTGGGCTTCTGTGGGCAGTACACACACAGAGATATACCTGACAAAACAACTATACACATAAAATAAAGATCAACTTAAGTTATTAGAAAATTGTTCTTTTGATTAGGAGATTCTTAATTTACTAATTAGGTGGTATTGGACAATAATGAGAAGCATTACATCATATTGAAAAGTTCATTGTGAACAATAAACTAAAAATTAACCAAACTGGCAAGTTTACATATTTCATAGCAATTCACTGTCATCATCTGAACCAATAAGTACTTGTTGATGGCTTTCTGTTCATGGATGGGAATATAAAGTTTGTATACTTGGAAAAACTTACATGTACTTTAAAAAAGAAAGTATAAAATGGAGGATAGAGCCAATAATGAATTTTCATATCTGTTTTCTTTATCCACTTGTTTCCCTGAAGTACAAACTTGAGATCAGTTTCACCTCTTAAACGATTCCTTGTTATGTACTTATTTGTTCTTATTTAACACAGTTTGGACTTGGCAGTTTATTCTCCCATAGCACCTTACACTTTTTCAACATTGCTTTATTCTGCTTTTATAATTGCTTCTTTCACAAGTTCTGTGTAGTACTAATGCCTTTCTTACTTGATGCTGTCTTCAGTGTCTTTAGATGATGTTCAGTAAAAACTGCTTTGAATGAATCTCTTTCATACGTATATATGTGCATTTATATGAACATTTTTGTTCAGAAAACATATTTTTCTTGTTACCATGTCTAGTCATTTCTTCTTGCTAGCCACTTTCATAATGCTCTTCTTTTTCACTGCCTTATTATAGGCACTTCAGATGAGTTAGTTACACTATTGCAGTTTGATTTCTCCTCCATCCTCAGTTTCTAGCCTCTGTTCATTACATTCTTCCAATTGCTACAGTGCTGGGCTTCTTCAAGATCACTGTTTAAAAAATATTTATTTATTATGAATAGTGTTCTGTCTGCATGTCTGATCACCAGAAGAGGGAACCAAATCTCATTGTAGATGGTTGTGAGCCACCATGTGGTTACTGGAAATTGAACTCAGGACCTCTGGAAGAGCAGTCAGTGCTCTTAACCTCTGAGCCATCTCTCCAGCCCTCAAGTTCAGCTTTGATCATTCTGGTCATATCTCTTTCTTACTCAAAATTTTTAGTCATTTCCTTCCCACCTGTAAACTTTTATCTAACTACCTTTTCTGGGTTTATCTCCCATGAATCATTCATTCATTTAAAATTGATTTGCTCATGTTTTATTTATTTAGCAACCACTTGTCAAGTATGCACTATGTGCCAAGTCTTGTAAAAGACCCAAGAATACTGTGATGAACAAGATCAAAATGCTGTTGCCTTAATAAGTTCTGTATCTTAGTACCGAAGGCAGTCAAAATTAAATTAAGTGTAAACTGAGGTGCTATGAAGGAAACAAAACAAGAAATTTAAAGAAAAATGATAGACATGTCAGGGGAATGGACAAGCTAATTTGTTTTCACTTTTATTCGAATAGCTTACCTCTTAAATTTAACCTTTCTTATTTGTTTAATATGCATGTTTTGTTTACATATGCTCTTATAAACTCTGTATTGAGTCTTATGTGCATATTTATTATAATATAACTATAGTTTTAAAATTTTTATATGTTACTATTATCCTACATTTATATAAATTCATTGGTTTAATTTCTCACAGTTTGCCATCATTTGAGTATTGCATTTTATTTCTTTGTTCTCCTGATGCTGGACCAAATTTTTTTGACTTGTAGGCTGTATTTACTCTGTCTGATGAGGTAGTTTTGAATAGCTGCCTGTCTCCATTCTTCACGGCAGTACACAAGGGTTCTTGTTTGATAATTTCAAAAATATTATGGTTCTAGAAGTAGACCCTGTTTCAAGAAAGGGAAAAAAGTAAATGTAATTATAGTCAGCATAGTGGAGCATGCCTGTAATCCCAGCACTTGAGGGAGATGGAAGAAGAAAGATCAGGAGTTCAAGGCCAGCCTTGGATAAGATCCTATTCTCAAAAAGAAGGAGATCCCAGCATGATGGTGTGCACTTTTTAATCCTAGTCCCAGTACTTGGAAAGCAGGCACAGGGGCACAGGGGCAGAGAGGTATAGGCAGATGGATCTCTGGAAGTTAGAGCCCGCCTGGTCTACATAGCATGTTCTAAACCAGCTGGGGTTATATAGTGAAACCCTGTTGCAAAGAGAGAAAGGTCTGGGGGCCGGGGGAATTCTGCTAAATATTGATTTAAAAAGATAAATCTCATACCCAGAGGGTATATACCTATATTCATATAAGTAAATGTGTATATGACATAGATAACTAATACAATCTAGACACTATTATCTAATATAATTATGTTTGAAATATTTAATAGTTGATAGCTCTATTAATGAAAAGGCATTTATTTTTCAATTAAATAAAACTTTTTAGATTAAAAAATCTTTGAGTGTTGTTATGCCTGAATGTATATATATGTGTACTACATTTGTGTGAGGTGACTGTGGAGCTCAGAAGATGGTGCTGGGTCTCCTAGAACTGCAGTTATGAATGATTGTAAGCTACCATGTGGGTGCTAAGAATTGAACCTGGGTCTTGTGCAAGAGAAGCAACTGCTCTTAACTGCTGAGCCATCTCCCCAGTGCTGGGAAAGCCTTTCTTAAAGAAGGAAATTACAGAAAAATTTATTATGATGCCCTAAAACTGTTTAGTGACTGGATAGCAGTTTATACTATGCATTTTTAAATTTTTCTTTTAAGAACATGTTCATTTTTATGTAGTTAGTTAACTGAGAATTTACAGTAAAATGTTTGTTTGTTGATACTATTGTTCCCTAGAAAACATGTGCTGTTATTTCTAATTTGGTTTATTCAAAATCCTTGATAGTGTCATTGTTGAGCTTTAAAAAGAAAAAATAGCAGGGCATGGTGCTGCATATCTTTGATCGCAGCAGAGGCACAGGCAGTTGATCTCTGTGATTTTGAGAACAGTGTTATACATAGTTCCAGGGCACCCAGGGCCACACAATGAGGTCCTGCCTGTAAACTAAGTTAAAATGGGGGAAATTGAAATTATAGTGCATCCGTTCCCCAATTAAACCTCTACTTGTAGTATCAAATGTTTGCTCAGAAAAGAGTGAACTGGCTTTTTTGTTGCATCTTTATTTACAGGTCAGAAAATCTAGTCTATTTTAATACAAGTCTTTGTACCCATCTCTGTGGCATAATCCCACAGAGGGATTTGGAAACAAAGAAGTAGTTGAGTCGAGAGGTTTGACTTCCTTGAATATTGATAATTGCACTTATAGTCAAACTTCAACAGAATTCACTATAATGTGTCCTCCCTCTGACATGTAGATTAAGGCACATTATGTTATGTTAATTGTAAGTTTCTCTTAGTATTATGTGATCTAATATGATTTTTTTCTATCTAGGGAAAATAGCAGTTTACTTAATTTATGTTATGTCAATGGGTATCTTAATTTGAACAATTTGATTGAAAGTGTGATGTTGTATAGGTACAACAATAAAAGACAAGTGTTTTACTTCTTACTATATATATCTTTTTATATCATTAACATAATGATGAAAGTCAAAAGGAGTGGGGGCAACAACTGTCTGGACAACTAAACTTGCTGAACATTTTCCCATTATGCCTGCTTGCGTAACAAACTAAAAGTTATTTTTTGTTTTCATTTTAATGGACCAGTTACTGGTACTGTAAAAAATCATGGATCCTCTGTAAAACACTAAATTGCTTTTGTGAGTATACTAGTATAGAACTTGATCAATAATGTCTCCTCAAAAAATGTTCAGGTAGTAGCCAGGCAGTGATGGCGCACACCTTTAATCCCAGCACTCGGGAGGTAGAGGCAGGTGCATCTCTGTGAGTTCGAGGCCACATTGGTCTACAGTGAGAGTTCCAGGACAGCTAGGGCTACACAGAGAAACCCTGTCCCGAAAAACAAAACAACAACAAAATTCTCAGGTAATATAATTAAAATGTGCAGCAAACCCTTTTAAAATTACACAAACATCTTATATTTCTGTATGACGTAGTTCTTAGCCTTTGTCTGTATACATCCTCTTAGTAAAATAATTCATTTTTTACATTAGAACATAAGTATTTGAGTTAATTTTATTCTTTCATTTTTGCATAAGATAGTTGATGTTTTTATATTTCCAAATTTGGCCCTAATTACAACCCATATAAAACTAAATCCAATATGAATAAATAATTGATATCATCAACTCCATAGCTAATACAAATTGTATTAATATGTTAGCTTATATATGACATGATATATGAGAAATTAATCCATACTCTCATTTCTATCGCTTCCTCTCTCAGGGAATGCTTTGGCCCCTTCCAGTCAGTGGTAGATACTTACACAGCTTCAGTGTAAGAGGCAGCAGGTGTCCTGGGAGGCACACTCATGCAGCTCAGTCAGCACTCATGCTTTCAGCCGCTGTCATTCTGTACCACAGGGAACTTCTATGGCACTCCCAAGCCTCCAGCAGAGCCTAGTCCTTTCCAGCCAGATCCAGTTGATCAGGTCCTCTTTGACAATGAGTTTGACACAGAATCCCAAAGAAAACGAACTACGTCTGTCAGCAAGATGGAAAGGATGGACAGCTCTCTCCCTGAAGAAGAAGAAGAAGAGGACAAAGATGCTGTTAATGGCAGTGGAAACACAGGTTTGTAAACAGATTAACAACTTCTGATTTTTTTTGATTGGCTTTAACCTTTAATTGAAATAGTAAAATTTTTCTTGAAATATTTATAGAGCAGGTGATAGGATTCTATTTTCTGTGAAATCTGTGTGTGGAACAATGTATTATCTATGGATCATCTTGTAAGCTAATCTGAGTTTTCTTAACTTTGATAAATTGGCAGTAACTCTCATTAATGATATGTCATTACCTTGCTGTCTGGAATACTTGTGATGCTGGGATATGGGAATCTTACCTGCGTAATTCCTGTTTCTCAGTAGTAAAACAAAATTGGCTTTATAATAACAGCTTTCAACCCAAAGCACATAGACTTTGGAGGTTTGCCAGAAGAAATTTTCTGAAAAGTTAGGTAGCAATATTTTAAATTTGAATTCAGGATCCACTCAAAGATAATTTGCAAATAAGATTCATATCTTTTTCTTGGCTTCCATGTCTTACTGAATTAAAATAAAACTGTAAAGGATGAAGAATCTGCCCTGAGTGTCCCTGAATAATTTTGTAATTTTCCAGGAGATTGTTACACTTAACTGAGAGTAGAACTTGGAAGTCAGAGGCTCACAAAAGACTTCTGTTAGTGTTATTTATTATAATCATTCAGTTTGGAACACTCATGTGTAAACTCTATAAAGGCTAGAATTTTTTTTTCCATTTCTGTATTCACTTCAAGAGAAGGAAATAAATGCTGATCATGTCCCTAGATTTGCAACTCATCTCCACATGACCCTGAAGCATCTTCATCTTTCTTTCATCACCTATTAAAGTTTTCTTTGTATATAGTTTTTGCATTATATGATCATTGTTTATTTCCCTCTCCAGGTGGTGAGTTCTGTGTATTGTTCTACCTTCTGAATACTTATGCTTAATGTTAAATGAATTAGCCAATGAATTTAGATGTGAAGACTGAAATTGTGTTTTAAAAGGTTTAGTCACTGAATTGCATGGAAAAAGTATTACAGATTATTTAGTTGATGTTGCTTTTGTCTGGCATACTTTTTTCCCGAAGTGTAACTCACTTCCAGATTGATTTCTACATTGGATACCTTTAAATTTTTATTGCATATTCTGCGAGGAAAATAAACCAGGAATTTCATCTATATGCTCATTCAACAAATAGTTATTGACCATCTGCCAGGCTACTAATCTCTAGCCATTTGTTCTAAATTCCAGGAATAAAGGAGTGAACAAAACAGAACAAAGCTCCTGTTCTCATGGACTTTACTTTCTGATGAGAGAATAATAACTGGATAAATAACATATAGTGTGTCTTATGATGCTAAACAAGGCATGCAAGAAGGTAGAAAGAAAATAGAGGTAGTCTACGTGCAGTTTTGGATAAAGTAACAGAGAAGACTTGAAACAAATGAGTAAACTCCAAGTATCTGAGAGAAGAGCATGTCTTTGTGTGTGTGTGTGTGTGTGTGTGTTGGAGACAATGGAATTATAGTCAGTTTCATAGGCAAGCATCTCACTTGGCTTTCTGCTGCTAATAATATAATATCACATCCTAAGCAATCTAGAAAGAAAAGAGGTTTGTTTGGACTTGTTGGTCAGAAGCGCCTAGGCTAAAAGGCCTTATCTGGGATGGCCTTCTTGCTTATAGAATCTCAAAGTGATACAGGGCACATAGACAGACAGGGGGAACTCATATGTGTGTTGAGAAGAGCATTTCTAATAGAGGCAACTGTAAATTCAAGTATCTGAAATGGTAGTATGCCTAGAATATTAGACAACAGCAAAGAAGCCAGCGTGTTTGGTCATGGTGTGGCCGATGTTTTGTGTGCAAGTGGAGCAGAGTGATGAAAGGTAAAAGAATGTGGTAATGACTGGTCACTGTTTCAGAGGTCAATCTATAGCCTGTTTTCTCCGTGAAATAAGCAACAAGGTCATTGTAAGATACAGGATAATAAAAAAAAAAAGTAGTTCAGTAGTCCTCTGTAATCTGTACCTTAATTTTCTCCAGTTTCTATTATGCACAATCAAAAGTGGTCTGAGAATATTCCTATATAATAAGATATTTTGGGAGAGCAAGAGAGAAATACATTTGCATAACTTCTAGAACAGGATATTGTTATTATAACTGTTATATTTTAGTTAGTGCTGTTAATCTCTCAGTAACTAGCAAGATTAATAAATTGTGTGAGTAGATTTATCCAAGGAATGACTAGAGCTGAAGTAGGTACGGGATGATGCCTCATGATACCAGAGGCTTTCCCTCAAATTATCTAGATTAGAGATGTTGCTTATACAACATGTGAAAATGATATAATGTGAATTTATAAGTTCTAAGAAAGTGTTTTAAGTACATTACTTGTAGACTCCCTAGACAATAACCAAGTTTTAGTCTACTTACCCACGTCATACAGTTTGGGACTCCAAAAGGATTTTTAATATATTTAACTTTTAAAAATAAAGTGTTACTTAAATACCCATGTTAAAAGTATATGAATCTGCTTAATATAGCTATCAAAAACATGGTATGCTTAGATGCAAATTCTGGCTGTGCTGTTTAATGAGCTGTGAACTGACTAATTTAGCCTTTTTTTTGGCTTGGTTTCCTCAATGCTTAAAAAGATAATAATAATAATAGGGTTGCTATGAAGACTATGAGTTAATTTATGTTAAACACTTAAAATAGAACTTGCCATGTAAAAGATCTGTGTAAGTACAGTGGTGGTATTACGATTCTTACTGAATTGATTCTGGTGGAGTTTTTTGCTGCTTTTCCAGACTAGCATCAGAGGAATAGAGCTTATTTTATTTAGAAAAATGAAAAAACTTAAGTAAGTTATTTATTTCAAAATTAATACAAGAATATATACATAATAGATAAGACAATTCATAGTTTATAATTATAATGATATATGTATTGATATATGCACTTGGCATTTTGTAAAAAAAAAAGTTAACTTTACCATTTATACTCTTCTGTTTCCAACAATTACAGAAACCAGAGAGATGCATTCTGAGTCATCTGACTGCTGGATGAAGACTGTTCCAAGTTATAACCAAACAAATAGCTCCATGGACTTTAGAAATTATATGATGAAAGATGAGAATCTGGAACCACTGCCCAAAAACTGGGAAATGGCCTACACTGACACAGGAATGATCTATTTCATTGAGTAAGCAAACGTCTGTGTTTCTTCCAGCATGCTTGTCACTATGATGGTAAACTGGAATTTTCTTAAACCTAAATTTGATTACTCATTCCAGTATCTGAAAGCTTTCACTTGTTTTTATTTTAAAATATTTTCCATTTAAGTTGATTCTTTAGTTATTTCCCTGAATAACATCTCCCCCTCACCTCCTCTTTTTCAACTTGTTTTAAGTAATATAGTATATTACTTATTACTAATTACTAATATATTACTTATTACTTATTACTAATATAGTGTATGTGTCTAGGGCAGACAGAGGTCAACCTCAAGTATAATTCCTTAGGTTCGGTCCAGTTTGTTTTTGAGACAGGGTCTCTCATTGGCTTGGATATTACCTATTATGCTGTTCCAGCTGACTACATCCCCAGTGCTGAGAGGACAAGTTATCCCACTATGTAGCTTCTGGAGATCGAACTCATGTCTCCCTTTACCTAAGTTTAGCTGTGTCCCCATCCTTGGTCTCTGGTGAAGGTTTAAAAGTAGGTGATGAAAAATGAAAGGAATAAAGGATGTTTTGCTTCACTTAAAAAAAAAAAAAAAAGAAAACCTTTTAGGTAGATTGCCCAATGCAATGAGATAGGTGTGGTGGCACACAACTTTAGTCCCAGTACTTGAGAGGCAGAGACTGAAGGACTCATGTGAGTCCGAGGCCAATCTTTGTCTACATGGCAATTTCAAGGCCAACGTGGGTTGCATGGTGAAACCCTGTCTCAAGTCAACCAACAAACAAAATGATCATCATGGGAAGGGCCATACCATTATCTGAAGTAGGTGTTTTCAGCCCTAAACTTTGGAGTTGGCATATTGAGATAATATATTTAAGTAATTCAGTAGATAATATCACTGATCGTTAAAGTCATTGGTACAATAGAAGTACAAATAGGAAACTTTAACTGGAAAAGTATTAATATAATATTCATAGAGGTACTGAATACTACATAATTAGATCAGCCTAAAACTGAATATTGTTTGGTCCAGAGAATGTTATGGAAATAATTCATTCAAAGTTCATTATGAAGAACTTTTATATTCCTATAAGTCTAATCTTTAAAGCAATTTGTTCAAGGATAGAATATTAATGTAGTAGAGTTACAGAATTTAATAATTAAATAACAGTGAATATACTGAGATCCTGGGTACTTACCCAAAGAATTTCTCTTTCTCTGTCTCTCTTTGTCTGTCTGTGTTGTAAGAGGAGCGCGGGGGCCCTTGTTCCGTCACGCCCGGCTAGCTTACACCCAAAATAACCACACAGAAATTGTATTAATTAAACTACTGCCTGGCCCATTATATCTAGCCTCTTCTTGGCTAACTCTCACATCTTGATTTAATCGATTTTTAATAGTCTGTATAGCACCACGAGGTCGTGGCTTACTGGGAAAGATGCCTAACCAGCGTCAGTCTCAGACAGGAGTTTCATGGTGCCTGCCACACTGCCTTCTTCCTCCCAGCATTCTGTTCTGTTTACTCCGCCTACCTGATTTCTGCCCTATCAAAAGGCTAAGGCAGTTTTCTTTATTCACCAATGAAAGCAACACAAATACAGAAGAACCTCCTACACCATTTCCCTTTTTTCTGTTTAAACAAAAAAGAAAGGCTTTCATTTTAACATAGTAAAATTACATAAAACAAAACAGTTATCAAGCAAAAATTACAGTTATAATATTTATATCTACTTTATCTTATCATAACAAAGGAAAACTATAACTATAATTAACCATTTTTCAACTCCATCAAAGACTCTAGAAGGATATAATATTACCTAAGTAAACGGGAAGTGCAACTTTCAGAACTCTAGAAGTGACAGAGACATCTTGTTTCCTGGACAGTCACCCAAAGTCATTTTGTACCATTGGGGCATCCATCTTCAGCCTACAGGTCCATAGTATCCAGCAGACTTTTTCATAAAGCAGGAAATTTCAAAGACAGTTCAGTCACTTTCTTCTGCAGAATGTCTCACAGACTCTTTCATGAATCAGGAACCCCGAAGGATCATCTCACCTTTAGGCAAGTTCAGCAGTCCTTTCTCTGTGTGTTCTTTGTATCCAGTTTATGCAACAGTCCAGGCAAGAGCAGTTTCTTGCCTAAATGGCTAACAAACTCCATAAGGAGCCTCTTCGATGTCCATTTTTCTCTTGAAGTAGATTGGTGCTGCTAGGAGCAGACATGTCTCATTGTCATGAAAAGCCCCAAGTTATTAAAACATTTTAATTGCCATATTCTGTAGTCTTTGAAAGATATGAAGACTATCTATCTAACTAAAATATATCTCTGTATATCTAGAAAATCTAACATGACTATAAGCTTGACTATTATCGATGATTATTCATTAACAACCTGTATTTCCTAATTATACATTACATTTTAAAATGAACTACACAATTACAATACCTTAATCAAGATCAGAAATACATATACATATAACAAAATTGACCTTAAAATCCATACCAATGCAAATTATTCATATCTATATCATATCCCCCTTTAAATGTAAAAGAACATTTATAAACAGTATTTGGGAATATGGGCATAGTTTTTTCTCTCCAAACTTCTTCCTGATGTATGGGGGCGCTGTCAATCAGGTCTTTCATGGCGTATCCTGTGTGCCAGGTTCATCTCAGTTGGCAGTTGAGTGAAGTAATTTTCTGAAGGTGTTTATGGTGACCTTTCAGGAGGCCGGAGTCCATGAAACCATATTATTGGTCTGGAAGCAATCCACAGGTTCTCATCTTCTGTGAAAAGAAAAGAAGAACCTCTTTTCCAAAGCATCATATCCTTAGACCCAAATTCTGAAGTCATAATATCTTTATAATATACATGCTGGTTTAGCTTAGCAGCACACAATGAAACGTCTCTCTGTACTTAGCTCTTTTACAGTCAAAAAATTTAAAGAAAACACAATAAAATACATAATCCAGACATTCTGTGAATTTTCTATTTTTACGTGGCTTATTTTTCTTTTTTTTTAATCTATGACTATCTGTACTCTGTCTCTTTAAAGACTTTACCCTTTTTTTCAAAGCATTAACTTTATTTCATGACTCTATATACTCTTTTTCTTTTCTCTCCCAAGCCTACGTACACCCATCCAACACTGTGACCCATTTAGAGGTCTTTTATGTCTGAATCTGTCCTATTGCATTGTCCTTAATTCTCTATTGTCTTAAAGAGCTTTTAAAATGTTAAGCGGCTTGGTTGCAGCTGCTCTGGATGTTGGCTCCACCTGTCTCCAGTTTCAAAATGGTGGACGTACCATTTGTGGTAGCTCTGGGGCCGCCAGGTAGGAGCTGCACTCAGCACTTTAACTCTGATACTGAGCATGCAGCACATAAACTCTTTCTTTCTGAGTTACAGCCAAATCTGCCATGCAGAGCACTGCGCAGCCCGGAAACATCTCTGTGTATGGCGGCAGAAATCCACCATGCTCTCCAGCCTGTGCACGCCTAGTAGACCTGATTCTGCTGCCTGCCCAGGCAGGCGCTAAACCACAGGCATAGTCTTATTTACTTTGTTCCTGAGTGGGCACACAAACATCCGGGCCCACAAATGCTCCATAGCCTGAGTTTGCAGCGGTGGCAGGGCCCAGGAAGCCTCGTTTTAAAATGGTGCAGCTTTTTTTTTTCTGCTACAGCTGAATCAGGAAAATCTCTTTTAAAGCAGCTGTGGCAAGCTGCCAGCAAACTGCAAGGAGCTGTGTTAAACTCTGTATCATTTTTGAAGCTCTCTCAGATTTTACGTGGAGTCAGTCGACCACGTTGAGGCACCAATCTGTAGTAATGAGGAGCAGGCAGGCTGCATTCCCGGTGCCTGGCTAGCTTAGCCCCCCAAAATAACCCAGACGAGAGAACCATGGCGTCTGCCACACTGCCTTCTTCCCAGCATTCCTACCGGCGTGCACCACAGAACCTCCTACACCATATCTGTCTCTCCCTCTCCCTCTCCCTCTCTCTCTCTCTCTGTGTGTGTGTGTGTCTCCTCTACTCTCCCTTCCTCCTTCCCTCTCTTCTTCCATCCCTCTCTCCCAAATCTTTTATTATTAATTAAGGGTAGGGACTTCAATCTCACGAATGAGCATTTTCTTCTACCAAGTCAGGGTCTAGTGCTTAAAAGACAGACTTTGAGGACACAGTCTTTTTAACCACATATAGTACATTTTTATTACTGTAAACATTAATGTCAAGATGTTCACAAAACAGTACAATTACATACACTCTTTTTGGACAGTTGAAGGGATTTTCAAGTACAGTTTATAACTAGACCATAAAATATGAGGGGGATTATGTCTTTATTGTTAAATATGTTAAAGACCTAAAACAGTAAGAATTGAAACTAGGGGTTTAGAGAGATGATGACTCAGTGGTTAAGAGTGCTTACTGCACATTCTTTGTATGACCTGGATGCTAGTCTGCTGTCTGATGTGTAACAGCAATGATTTTTCCCCACTCTTTAGGATATATTTTCTCTATGATGATTGTTTCTTTGCTGTGTACAAGATTCTTAATGTTATGTAATTAAAATTGTTTATTCTTGAGATTATTTCCGGTACAATGGAACCTTGTTCAAAAAAATCCTTGCTTATGCCTATATCTTATATTCTTTTTCTTATATTTTTATCTACAGGTTTCAGTGTTTGAGATCTGTCTTTTTATCCATTTCCAATTGCTTTTGTGCTGATAGATTATTATGAAAATATTCTTTATATTCAGTCTAGAAGACTTAATAATATACCTTGAGGTCACTTAAGACTTAAGATTGCTGTCCTATTATATCTCAACCTGTGCATTTAACCTGTCTTTAAGAGAACAAAATAACAACCAACCTGAGTTGCTTTGGATTTTCCATGTAATCAACTTTTACAACTTAAACTAATGCATAGCTATAGTCTTAAATTATATACTCTCCTGTGTCCCTGACCTAGAGCTTAGTGTGTGTGTTTCTGTGTGTATGCTTGATATGGTAGTCATCTGTTGAAAACAAGAATAGATTGAAAAACAATCTCATGAAGGAAATATCCATCCTAAGTGCTGGAAGCAGCGTACAGATATTGTTTGATGGCATTTTCTCATTTGTTATCTGGGTTAGAGTCAGTAAAGTTTCAATCATTTATGAACTCTTTTCATGATTTTTAAAAATTAATCCATATTTATTTTCCATGTTACTTACACTTTTCTTTGCTACTCAGTAATTGCAGAACAAAAAGACATTTCTTAGTGAGGACCCCCACACACACATACATACACAAGAACAAACAGATTCACAAGACAGATTTCAGGCAGGCAAAGATACAGATTCATACTACAGACGAATTACAGATAAGAGGCCATAAGACACAGGGAAAGAGAATTAAAAATTTCAAATCTGATTGCTTTTGGTAAACCAATCTCAAGAGGATGTGCTTTTAATTCTTTTCCTTAATGAGACACTAATAATTTTTGTATACTCTGAGATTATTACTAATGTGTTTAATCAGCACAGATTTTTATGCAAGTTGATATAATCTTTGACTTTTCTGCATGAGGAAATCCATTTTTCCAAGTGTTGTACATAGCAGAGACATGAACAAGTATCTGTTTACACCAGGTAGGAAGTCAACAACAGACTAAAGGTATGATACCACCTGAGTCCAACTTAGTGCATCAGTGAATTGATTGACATTGCTTACAGGAGTACTGATTAAAGCTTACTTAAAAGTGCAGACTTCTACCATCTCTCTTCTACTATCCCTTCCCCACTGTAACAGACTGTATTCCCTGAATTGTGGAATAAATCCTTCCTCTTTAAATTAATTCTTCTCAGCTATTTAGACAGAACAGTCAGAAAGTTAGGTAGTAAATATGGCTTATATGAAACTTTTATGTATTTTATGTAAAAGATGAATGCCATACAAAACAGTATTTTTCTCTTTACCACTACCTCTACATTTATATCCATTCATAATATACATATAATTATGTGTGTATATTAAGAAAGTGAAAATTTATAACAACACCTCAAAAAAAAAAAAAGACCACATACTGTACTTACAGAGGACCTAGGTTCAGTTCCTGGTCCCCATCTCAGGCAGCTCACATCCACTTGTGATTCTCGTCCTGGGAGTCTGATGCCCTTTGGGCTTCTTGGGTACCAGTCAGGAATGTGATAAGTGTAGAGTTATACAGGTACACATCTGTACACATAAAATAAAATAAAAATAAATGCATTTAACAAGTATTGAAACTAAACTACTACATGAAAACACAGGGAGAAATTCTATGACATTAGATTTAACAGAGACTTTCTGATATGACAACAAAAGCAACAAAAAACAAAGGAGGCTAGAAACTTAAACACTTATCCACGAAGCAGTCAGTGAGTACAAAGACAACCCATGTAATCAGATAAAGTTTTCCAAACCATGTATTGACTGAAGAGTTTGTGAATCCCAAAACAGGGGAATATTTAGTGATAAGGTAACAGTTCTGTTTCTGTACCTAATGTGGTTGGTTTGTCTTAACTGCTGTGTTCATGTGTAACTGTGAGAAAAGCATATTAATGTAGGTCCAGAAGGTTTTGCTTTTACATTTTAGGAATGGCCCCTGTGAGTACTGTTTTATACCTTAGGGAATATTGGGTAAAATCTTAGCAGATTACCTATATTTTCTAGTTTAGCAATAACATTTGCATTGGTATACTCAAAGTCAGGCCTTTCTCAAGTAGAAATTTTGAGTTCAGTTTAGGAAAATATTTTCTATAGCTTCTCCCCCCCCCAACCATTTGTGTTCTCCTAGGTTTCTGTGAATTGTGATCTCTTTCATTTCACTATATTTAATTATACAGGTTCTATTTTAGGGACATTCTCTCTGTCAAGATGTATGACACAGACTTTCTAAAATACTCTCATGCTTTCCTAAAAGATTATTTAGTATACACTCAGAAAGTGTCTCTGCCATTGTCTGCCAACTAGTATCATGCCCGAGCATAGGTGTAGAATGCTGCAAAGGCTAGGGAGGGATTAGAAAGGACACAGGAGATAGCTTCTGCTTTTTCATTTCTAAAATCATCATGCTCATAGGACTTCATTAATAACTGATGCTGTTTTCTGTCTACCTTTTTCTGAGATGTTTTCTTTTCTGACATCCCTTTGTCTCAGAGACTTTTTAATGTGTGTATGTTTGTGTGTGTGCACGTGCGAGTACATGTATGTAGGTGCAAGTATACTATACATGTGTGTTGTTGTACAAGTAGAAGACTGAGGACAATTTTAGGTATAATCCTCAGGAACATATCCACCTCTTAAGACAGGTCTCTCACTGGAACATGGTGATTGCCAATTAGGCTAGGCTAATCTGCCGGTGGGCCCCCAAACCCATCTGTCTCTGCCTCCCCAATGCTGGGATTACAAGTGTGTGTCACCCACCACCCCTGGCATTTTTACATGAGTTTTGAAGATTGAACTTGGGTCCTCACGTTGGCAAGGCAAGCACTTTACTGACTGCTATTTCCCTACCCCTGTTTCAGGGACTTTGAACACTGCTTGTTTTTTGCAGTTTATTGCCCTGCAGGGTAACGTGGCCTGAAGCTGACTAAATGTGGCCTATGATGAAATTAAACACATTGTTCTCTGGGACCATTTTTGGCCTGCTTCACAGAAAGGAGCAATGACATGATCTTTCTGTTTTATTCTACCTTTTTTGTTTGTTTGTTTCAGGTGATCCATGTTAGTGAAAATACAGTTTTATAAAACGGTGTTTAACCAGAGCCATTACTTTTCAGTGATATATTACAGAAACAACCACTTTAAATCTTGTAAAATTTATCTTATTTTAAAGAACCTCTATAAGGACAGAAGCTCTGTTTGTTTTCAGCCCCCAACAAATCACAAATACTCAAAAACAAAACAAAAAAAATGTTGCAGTACTTTTTAACAAAAGTAATTCCTGCAGCAAGGAAGCATGATTTTTAGTTCAGTTTTTCTATATAGCAATACACAGTTACATGGCTATGTGAAATGGCTTTGACTGTTTAAGTAAATTTATCATTATCAAAATGGCATTTGATCCCTTCTTTAAGTTCTTTATTTTCAAATTTGTGCCTCTGGCATTACCTTTCTCTTCTGACGATTTCTAAGCAATGGGTTGGGAACAATTGGATTATTGAGTCTGTGTTATAAAAATGGAGCCTGTAAGAGGTAAATGCTCTAATATCATATGCTTTTTAGTGAGTCTTTGCTTTTTCAATACTTTTCTCCCTCTTTATTTTACTATTTCTAATTGAGATCTTTATTCCACAGTCATAATACCAAGACAACCACCTGGTTGGATCCTCGTCTCTGCAAGAAAGCCAAAGCCCCTGAAGACTGTGAAGATGGAGGTAGAGATTCAGAAGCCTTTCATACTAAGCTTATTCTCTTAATCCTTCCATACTCTTCTTGCTTAGATAATGAGTTTTCCAATACCCTAAGCAAATACTAATATTCACAAGCAGTTGATTGTAATCATAATTAACTGCTGGTAGTAATTATGTTATATAAGCTTATAAGAATTTTTTACCTTCTCTAAAAATAAAAAAGTTTCTGTTGCTTTTTTAATGTATGTCCTAAAGTTGAACTTTTAAAATTATATTCAGTAAATTAGGTACAGCTTCATTATGTCTAATGCAGAGCATAGGCCATTTATTTAAAGACTTACTGTAAAGATATAGTAATCCAGACAGTGTATGGCTTGCATAAGGACAAATAGATCAATGTAAGAAAATAGATTATTGTAGCCAAAAGAAAAGTTTGGTGCAAAATAGAATAGTGGGATATATCTCTAGTCACTTGATTTGCAATTAATTTGCCTAGAGTCAATTTGCTGAGAAGAAAGTATCTTCAACAAATGGTACTGGAACAAGTTGGCATTTTGTGTGTAAGACCCTGGTTTCCATTGCTAGTACTACAGAATATATAAATAAAACAGAGCTTACTGGAAAAACAAACCTCACCTATACCTCATTTCTTACACAAAATTTAATTTTTAATAAATAAAATAATAAGATAAATAAAAAACCTAATATAAAGCTAAACCATAAAACTTTTAGAAGAAAATACAGGAGAATGTATTCATAAAGTGAAGATTGGTAGTTTCTATACAAACTATGAAAAGCAAGACTAGAAGAACATTGTTGTTTTGTACTTAATTTTAAATTTTTAAATGTTCATTAAAAGACATCACTAAGAAAATAAATCAGTCCAAGCATGGTATCACAGTCTTATAATTCTAGCTACTTATCAAGCTGGGCCAGAAGGATTGCAAATTTAAGACCAACCTGGACAACTTAGCAAGTATCTAAAATTTGAAAATGGTTTTAAAGGGGTTAGTGCAATAAGTCAGTGGTAGAGCACTTATGGAACCCTGGTAAAGGGAGATAAAAAAAATTAATAAGATAAGAAAATCTGCACCAAGTCCCAGATTGTGCAGTATCTAACAGAGGAATTATGGTAACGCTCTATAAAGAACTGTTTGAGGATTTTAAAAAAGCTTTATGTGGATGAGTGTTTTGCTTGTATGTCTTGTGTACCACCTGCGTCCATTGCCCATAGAGGCCAGAAGAGGGCAGCAGATATCACTGGAAGTAGAGTTAGAGAAGGTCCCTGGGACCTTGTGGGTCCTGGGAACTGAACCAGGGTCCTTTGCAAGAGCAGCTAGTGCTCTCGACAGCTGAGCCACTGTTTCATCTCCTATAAAATTTATAACTCAATGATTTAAAAATTGGGCATCATATTTAAATACTCATTTACCAAAGAAGGTACACAAATGACCAAAATATGCATGAAAAGTTGCTGAAAACAATTTGAGTGGTTTGCTAATTTAACGAACTGGAGTGACTACAAGAACAAAAAAGATAATTAGAGAAACAGTAGATCTTCCATATTGATGTACAGAATGTAAAATGGTACAGCCATTTTGAAAACCATTTTGAAAGTTTCTTAAAAGTTAAATATAAATTTGTCCACCATATGATTTTCAAATTCCATTTCTCTGTATCTACCCAGGAGGAATGAAAAGCGTTTATGTGTGTATGTGTGTGTGCATACTCAAAAGCTTATAGGTAAGAATTTATAGTTAACACTATCAATAAATACACCCAAAGTGGAAACAACTATTTGCATAATGAATATGTAAAATGTAATATAACTCTACAGTTAACTAATATTTAGCAATAAAACAAAGTAATATATAACTATATATGAACTGCAATTATATTATCCAAAGTAAAAAAAGATAAGATGCAAAAGACCAGATTGCACCATTCTCTATATAAGAAAATAATGAAATCTAAGGAAACAGAAAAGGTTAGTGTTGCGGGAGCTCCTTCTGCTCTTTCAGCCAATAGCCACTGAGTTACCAGCCCACAGGGGAGTGGTCTCTTTCATTTTAAAAAGCAGCGGCAGCCCTCCACTCGCTCTCGTGCTTCTGGCTCCCGTTTAGGCTGCTAGACTCTGTGTTTCCTGTTTGCAATGAGAGGACTGTGGTTTGGGACATTGATCTGTAAGTTTTCCCCCCTCCAATAAATAACCCCTTTTAATAATAATTTCCAAAGTGGTGTGGGATTGTTTTGCGGCAGGTTAGGAGTTGTCTTGGGAAGAAGGGAATAGAGATTATTTGTGAATTTCCTAAGAGTGATAGAAATATTGAGTTAGTGAATGTAAAATTGAATAAGGTACTAAAAAAATCATTGTAATACATCTCCAATTGACATCTGCTTTCAAGGCAAAATTGGTTTTCTCTAGTGGAGTCTGGCTTGGCATATTAATCTATGCCCAGCAGTAGATGGCCAACACAAGACACAACTCAATGGTATTTGTGTAGATATTTTGTCTTATATTGCTCGTTTGGGCTTTTTTTTTTGGTCTTATTGGTCTTTTGCTTATATAATGGTTTCTAATTTTATGTTTTTATGAATTTTGTTTTTAAATGTTAGTGTCTTTGGGTTTCTTGATAGAAAATTGATTTTTTTTCCTCAGGTAGTACATCCTGTTTACAGTTTCCCCCCTTTTATTTCTATCAGTAAATCCCCTTTCATCCAGATCCATCTACCTCTCTGTTTCTCATTAGGAAACAAACAGGCTTGTAAAGAATAATAACAAAATTAATTAAAATAAAATAAAATGTAATAAAATAAAACTAATACATTAAGATTGGTCAAAACAAACAGAAGGAAAGGAGCCCAGAGAAGACACAAGAAGCAGAAGCACTTGTTTGTAGACCCAAGAATCCCATAAAAACACTTCATCCCCTTTGGCTCTTATACTCTTCTGTCCCTGCCTCTTCCACAGGGCTCCCTGAGCCTTGAAGGGAGGGACTTGATGGAGACATCCCATTTAGAGCTGAGTGTTCCAAGGTTTCTCACACTCTGCATAATGTCTGGCTCTGGGTCTATGTATGTGTTCCCATCCACTGCAGTGAGAAACTTCTCTGAGAATGACTGAGGCAGATACTCAAGATACTTTAAGTATAGCAGAATGTCATTAGGAGTAATTTTATTGCTACTTTTTTGTTATTTATTTGTTTGTATTTAAGACTAGTAGTGTTTGTTCTTACCCTAGATCCCTGGGCTATTTAGTCTTTGGTTTTTAGTCAACCAAGCAGAGTCAGATATGGGTTCTATCTTGGGGAGTGGGCCTTTAGTCAAATCAGATATTGGTTGGTTGCTCCCACAATCTTTGTGCCATTACACTAGCAAATCTTGCAGACTAGACACCATTGTAGAATAAAGGATTTGTGCCTTAGTTGGTGTTGGCTTTTCTCCTTTGGTAACATGCAGCATTCCTTTCTGTATCAAAGGTGCTAACACATAGGGTGAAGGTTCTGTGTTCAACATCTCCATGTTCAATGAGTTGTGTAGGTGTTGTCTTAAGCAGTGGAACCCTGTTACAGTTTATGGAGAGCAAAAGCCTAGGCTATTTGTGGATTCCTTTGGGGTCCCTTTGGCCAATACTTAATTTAGATGTAATCCCAATCCTTGTACTGGAAGCTTCATTTAGTGACAAAAAAATGGACAGTTGAGGCTCTGTCTCTCCCATTATTTAGTGATTTTATTTAGATAATCTTCAGGTATGTTTTTATTTTTGGAAGCTTCTACTGTGTTAGGTTTCCATACTACCCCTCAAATGGCCCTCAGTTTTAGCTCAGCTGTGTCTTCCTGTATTCCCTTCATTGTTTCCCTCTTTCCTCCTCCTCTCCACCTGATCCTTCTCTTCCAGTCCCCCTACTACCAATCCATCCAAAACTATCTGTTATATATCTTTTTCTAGGGAGGTCTGTCACCCTACCCTCAAGTCTCTTTCTTTGTACCTTAACTCTGGTTCTACAAATTGTAACTTGGTTATCATTGGCTTAACAGCTACATATATCTACATATAAGTGAATACATACTGTATTTGCCTGTCTGGATCTGGGTTACCTCACTCAGGATGATTTTTGTTTCTGGTTCCTTCTATTTAATCTGCTATTTTCATCATTTTATTAATTCTATTTATCTGTGTATCTACTTGGTTATTGTATTTGTAGATGGAGACTGTGCTTTCGTTTTCCAGCCGCCTGGCCCCAAATAACCACACAGAAGCTGTGTTAAGTACAACACTGTTTGGCCAATGGCTCAGGCATATTCATACCTAGCTCTTACATCTTAAATTAACTAATTTCTATTAATCTTTGTTGCCAGAGGTTGTGGCTTACCAGTAATGTTCTGGCATCTTTCTCCTTTGGCAACTACATAGTATCTCTTTGACTCCACCTATTTTCTCTATATATCTCTGCTTGGATTTCCCACCTGGCTTTACTCTGCTAAGCTATTGGCCCAAACAGCTTTATTCATCAACCAATAAAAGCAACACGTATACAGAAGGACATCACATATCAGCTCCTATTTTCTGTCTAATTAAAAAGGAAGGTTTTAACTTTAACATAGTAAATTACATATACAAAGCAGTTATCAAGCAAGAATTATAGTTACGATTTGGGCATTGATCTCTAGACCTGCTGATTGGGGGTGCTGTTAATCGGATCTTTTATAGGGTATCCTATGTGATAGGTCCATCTCAGCCAGCAGTTCTGAAGCTGTCATGGATGTTGGACCACCTGGCCCATCACTTCAGGAGTTCTTGTTTGATCAAACCATGTCAGCTGGTTAGGAATCAACAGCTTTCCATCCTCTGTGGAAACAAAAGCAAAACCTCTTTTCCAAAGTAGCATGTCCTTAGACTTAAATTTTGAAGTCAAGATACCTTTAAAATATATATGTGAGTTTAACTTAGCAGCCCATACAATGAAATGTCTTTCTGTAGTTAACTCATTCACAGTCCAAAAATTAAAAGAAAACACAATTAATATACATAATACAGACTCTTTGTGTATTTTCCATCTTTACATGACTTTTTTTTTTACTCTATTTTTTTATTTTTGGTTTTTTTGAGACAGGGTTTCTCTATGTATCTTTGACTGTCCTGGATCTCATTCTGTATACCAGGCTGGCCTCAAACTCTCAGAGATCCACTTGCCTCTGTATGATTAAAGGCATACGCCACCAAACCTGGCTACTCTATTTCTTATTTAAAGGACTTTCTCTATCCTTTTTCTTTTCTCTTCCAAGCCTTACATATATTTTAAACACACTGTGAACCGTTTAGAAGGTGTTTTGCTTTTTTTTTTTTTTTTTTGTCTGAATCTGTCTTTACTGTATATCTCTCTTTCTGAGCACATGAGTCTTTAATATGCTAAACAGTATGGCTAGGATTAAAGCTGCAGCTTTGGTGGCTGCCTCTGCCCCATTCCTTAGCTTTCTGAGATTCTAGCTTCATGGCGGATGTTCTGGCTAGAGCCATGTTTGCCACCACCAAGAAACCTGGCACCAGCTGCACATAAACACCATTTAAGTGTTTGGTGGCAGGGCCTCTTAAGAGAGCTGCAAGGTTTTTTTTTTTTGCCACTAATACTGAGTGAGGAAGCCTCTCTTAAAGGAGCTGCACCTCTGCTTGCCTCTTAAAAGCCATGCTTGACTCTGTTCTTTTCTATCTAGAATCCTTTGGGTTTTTTTTTTAAACCTTTCTTAGGTTTTATGTGAAAATTTCTGCCAACATTTGGGCGCCCTTTGTAAACTCGTTCATTCATTCATTCATTTATTGTGTAATGTACCACATTTTCTTTATCCATTCTTCTTCTGAGGGACGTCTCACATTTCTGGCTATTCTGAATAGAACATCAGTGAAAACTGTTGAGCAAGTGACCTTTGGGCATATGCCAGTAGTTGTATAAGATAGATCGATTCCCATCTTCATGAGGAACTTATTTCCATGGAGGCTGTAGAAATTTGCACTCTCACCAGCAATGAATGAGTATTCCCCTTGCTCCACAGCCTCACCAGAATGAGCTGTCACTTGTTTTATTGACCCTAATTAGCCATTCTGAAGGGTATAAGGTAAATTCTCAAAGTAGTTTTGATTTGCATTTTCCTGATGACTAAGGATGTTGAATACGCCTGTGTTTCTCAACCATTTGAGGTTCTTCTTTTGAGAATTCTCTGTCTAGATCTATACCCCATTTTTTTGAACTGGGTTCTTGGTTTCTTGAAATCTAGTTTTTTGAGTCCTTTATTTATCTTAGATATTAGCTCTCTATTGAATAGGTAGTTGGTAAAATTTTCTTGCCATTCTGTAGGCTGCCACTTTGTTGAAATGATGGTGTTCTTTGCCATGCAGGTTCTTCTCAATTTTTTTAGGTCCCATTTGTTAATTGCTGATTTTAGTACCTTTGCTTATGAAGTTCTATTCAGAAAGTCTTCCCCTGTGCCAATGAGTGCAAGGCTGTTCACTCTTTCTCTTCTATCAGGTTCACTGTATCTCGCTCTGTGTTGAAGTCTTTGATCAATTTGGAGTCGAGATATTTGCAGGGTGATAAATATGCATCTATTTGGATTCTTCTACATGTAGTAAGCCAGTTTGACCAACACTATTTGTGGAAGATACTATTTTTTTTTTACAATGTGTACTTCTAGCTTCTTTATATATATAAAAAAATCAGGTGTGTGGATTTATGTCTGGGTTTTCAGTTCAGTTCCATTGACCAACATGTCTGTTTTTTGTGCCAGTATCATGCTGTTTTTATTACAATATCATGCTGTATTTATTATTGCTCTGTATACATATTGAAATTGGGGATGGTACTTCCAGGAGTTCTTTTATTATTCAGGATTGCTTTAGCAATGCCATGGGGTTTTTTGTTTGTTTGTTTTGTTTTGTGATTTGGTTTTTTTTTTTTTTTTGGTGTGTGTGGGGCTTGTATTTTGTTTTTGTTTTTGTTTGTGGGTGTGTTTCCATATGAAGCTGAAGATTATTCTTTCAATATCTATGAAGAATTTTAATAGGGATTGCATTGAATGGAGATTGCTTTTGGTAGGATGGCTCTTTTTACTATATGGTCTCTTTCCATCTTTGTCTTTCTCTTGTTTAGTTAGTTACCCCAATATGTTTTATATTTTTTCAGGCCATTGTGAAAGGTGTTGTTTCCCTGATTTCTTTCTCATTTTGATTGTCATTTGTCAGAGGGCTATTGATTTTTTTGTGAGTTACTTTGCTGAAAGTGTTTATCAGCTGTAGGAACACCAGTGGAATTTTAAGGTCACCTAGGTATACTGTCATCATTTGCAAATAAAGATACTTTGAATTCTTTTCTAGTTTGTAACCCCTTGATCACCTTCAGTGATGTCTATCCTTGATAATAAGCTGTTTCTTAGATGTAGCAGAAGGATGGGTCCTGTTTTTAAATCCATTCTGTTATTCTGTGTCTTTTTTTTTTTCTTTTCCCCCCAAGAGCAGAGTTTCTCTCTTTAGCTTTGGAGCCTGTCCTGGAACTCACTTTGTAGAACAGACTTGCCTCAAACTCACAGAGATCCACCTGCCTCCGCCTCCCGAGTGCTGGAATTAAAGATGTGCATCACCACCACCTGTTTAGTCTGAGTCTTTTTATTGGGGAATTGAGAACACTGATGTTGAAAGATATTAGTGAACAATGTTTATTGATTCCTGTTATTTTGTTGTTGTGGGGTGTGTGTGTGTGTGTTTCCCTCTTGATTTTTCTGGTCTGGGATTATTTATTCCTTGTGTTTTCTTTTCGTGTTTACATATTTAGGTTGGAATTTTTCTTCTACCACTTTCTGTAGGGCTGGAATTATAGATAAATACTGCTAAATTTGGTTTTTCATGGAATGTCTTTATTTTCTTTTTCTATTGTGAGTGAATGTTTTGCTGAGTATAGTAGTTGGGCCTGGCGTCTCTGGTCTCTTAGAGTCTGTAGACCATCTGTCCAGGCTCTTCGAGCTTCCATTGAGAGTCAGGTGTTAATCTAATACGTCTGTCTTTATATATTACTTGGTCTTTTCCCTTGCAGCTTTTAATATTCTTTCTTTGTTTTTGTACACTTAGTGTTTTATTATTAAGTGTAGAGGGGAATTTCTTTTCCGGTCTAATCTATTTGGTGTTCTATATGCTTCTTGTACCTTGGTAGACATTTCCTTCTTTAGGTTAGGGAAATTTACTTCTATGATTTTGTTGAAAATATTTTCTGTGCCTTTATCTGGGCTTTCTCCACCTTCCTTTATTCCTATTATTCTTAGATTTGGTCTTTTTATAGTGTCCCAGATTTCCTGGATGTTTTGTGTCAGGAGTGTTTTAGATTTAACTTTTTATTTGACTGAGGCGTCCATTTCTTCTACTGTGTCTTTAATGCCTAAGATTCTTTCTTCTATCGTATTCTGTTGGTGAGGCTTGCTTCTGAAATTCATGTTTGAGTTCCTAAATCTTTCATTCTAGAATTACCTCAGTTTGGGTTTCCTTTGTTGACTCTGTTTCCACTTCCTTTTACTGTTTGTATTTTTATAGATTTCTTTAAGCATTTATTCATTTCCTCTTAAGGTTCTCTGTCATATTTATAAAGGCTATCGTACTGTCTTTGTCTTGTGCTTCAGCTTTATTACAATACTTGGGGCCTACTATGGTAGAGTTACTGGGCTCTAATGGAGACACATTGTCCTGGCTGTTACTGATATTGTTTTTATCTGGCATCTGGGCACTGGGTTTGGGAAGGTAATTCTAGGTCCTGATAATATTGTCTTATCTTTGTTGGTTGGATGTTTTGTTCCTTAGTTCTTAGGAGAATGTGATGGCTATTTATTGCCTGGTAGGGATTTATTTTGGCATCCAGATAGATGTGGCTACTGGGGGTTCTGGGAAAAATGTGTTTTTAGGTATTGGGAGCTGATACTTAGGAATAGGGATAGACTGTGGGGTAAGGGGATGAGGGACCCCTCAATTGCTTGTAACTCTATTTCCAGGGAATTCAACACCCTCTTCTGGATTCTATAGGCACCAGCTTACACACACAATAAAAAATTAATTAATTAGAAAGAAAACAGGGGAGAAGGCTGGGCTTGGTGGCACATGCTTATAATTCCAGCACTTGGGAGGTGGAGGACAAAGGAGAAGGCAGGTGGCAGGTGAGATGAATGGAAATAATTCTGTTCCCTTCTGTTGTGTGAGTTCCAAGAATCAATCTCAGGTGGTCAGGCTTGGCAGTAGGCACCCTTGCTCAGCCCCTCTATTTTCTTTGTAAAAAATATTTTTTTTGTATTTTATCTTCTTTGTCAATAAGGCTTTCATAGTAAGTCCTTTGTGATGGTGAAGTAAGCCATTGTATAGATAAAGTACAACATGTAATACTTTAAAATCTGACTTTTCAGATCATGCATATTCATTAGTCTTTTTCTGTTTTGTTGATTTGTTGTCTTTTCTACTCCCTAATTCAATTTCTGCTCAATTCTTTGCATTTTCTGTTTGGTGGGAGGTATTTATTCTTCTCACTCTATTGACTGACCCACTTAATCTTAGTATTTTGCCCTTCTTTCTGAACTAGATTTCCTTGTTTCCTATTGCTTTTGAACCTATTTTTAGTTGACTCGTTGGCATGTCAAATGCACATATTTAAAAGTAAATTTGACATCTTTGGCCTCTTTATTTTATAGACTCCATTTTTCTTGAGCATTAGGCCAGGGCTAGCAGTTTTTACCTCTTTTTGTGTGTGCCCTAAGAAGCTCTCATTTCTTGGAGGTTGGTTGTTTTTGTTTTCATTTTCTTTAGTTATTTTTTTTTTATTTTGTCAATGTATTCATCAAAATCTTCAACGTATAGAAAACCTGAAAAAATTTCCTGTAAAAAAATATGTGTGTCAATGAGGTTTTAGAAATAATGTATTACTTTGTAGCCTAGGCATGCCTCAGACCTTTGTAGCCTAGGCATGCTTCAGACCTTTGTAGCCTAGGCATGCTTCAGACCTTTGTAGCCTAGGCATGCTTCAGACCTTTGCAGCCATCCTGCCACTACCTACACTCGAGCATTAAAGGTGTGGGCTTTGTCCTAACCTCCTCTCTACTCTCCTGATGCATCCTAACACCAGTCGTCTCCAGGATGTTGGCATCAAAACTATCTAATGGTATACTAGAAGAAAACATTGAAACTTATTTTCATAGCATTGTTGAAAGCAAAAATATTTATATAAAATAAACTTCACTATTTTGTGTACTGTTTTGTTAACAGCACTCTTACTCACTCCATATATCGAAATTGTCACATACATTTTCTAGAACATGTCGACCATGACACCATTCCAGGTCACTGAAGTTTTGCAGTTTACTTCTACACATTTGAACCTATGATATGTAGCTTTTAAAGTAATGCACACAAAATGGAATGTTGCTTTAAGAGAGTTAATCAGAATTACTGCTGATTGAAGATAATACAAACATCTATGCCCAAGCTAATAATAAGTAAATAGAAGTTGAGCTGTCATTCTCAGATACCTCATTTAAGGTGTTTTCAGGGGTATTAAAGTACTAATAATTATGTGATCTTCTCATTTATAAACATCTGCTTTTACATATGCTTTATTAAATACATATTAAATATGTGTGTATGTATACAGCTATTATATATATATGAAATCAGTGTGTGTATATGGGTAAATATGTGTCTTGAAGGATTTATATTCAAATTTTTTTACTGAATAGAATATGCATCCAAAGTCCTTTGAGACATTGCCTTATACTATTAAACTAATCTTTCTGAAATATAACTACCTATCTCTTGCTTCCCACTGTTCACTAAATAAAGCCCAGACTATTTGTTAAAATATTGAGAGTTTTTTTTTTATTTTAGAAATTGAACCATGTCCTTCAAACTGTTTTCATGGCTCATCTGATATACTTTTGTGTTCTTTGTCACATGCCCATTTCTTTTGCCAGGAACCAGCATTGTTTCCTGGCAAATAATACCTAGTATTATTCTAAGCACAATTCTAAAGCGTTTCTCAGGGACTCCTCTGTCCTCTTTTATATTTGAATTAGATGCTGTTTTTCTGTACTCTAGTGGTAGACTATGACTTGTCTGTACTCATAAGCTGTTTGTGTTGTATTATAACTAGATACCAGTCCTCAAGAGCAAGGGTATAGTCCTAGGTACCTTTATATCCCTTAATCAGAGACTTAAATGTTTAGAAGAAAAGAAGTCGGGTGTCTTAGTTAAGGTTTTTATTTTTGTGAACAGATACTATGACCACAGCAACTCTTATAAAAGACAACATTTAATTTAAAGGGCTTGCTTATAGTTTCAGAGATTTAGTCCATTATCATCATGGTGGGGAGCATGGTGGCAGGCAGGCAGACATGGTGCTAGAGCTGAGAGTCCTTACATCTTGATAGGCAGTCTACAGGAAGTTGACTGACATACCACACGATATTCTGATTATAGGAAACCACACTTCCTCCAACAAAGCATTACCTTCCTATACTGCCACTCCCTATGAGATTATGGAGGCCAATACATTCAGACTGTCACATTCCACTCCCTGGCCCCCATAACTTTGTAACAATATTGTAATGCAAAATTCATTTAGTCCAACTTCAAAATTCTCTTTAGTCTATCACCTCCTTAACAGTATTTTAAAGTCCAAAGTTCAAAGTCTCTTTTGAGATTCATGCAATCTCTTAACTGTAATCACCTGTAAAATAAAAATAAAAAAGCAAACCACATACCTCCAACATATAACAACATAGTATATACATTACCATTGCAAAATGTAGAGAGAGAGCAAAATGAGGAAATACTGGACCAAAGCAAGGTCAAAAACCAATTGGACAAACTCCAAACTCTGAATTTCCATGTCTGTTGTCAAAATGTTCTTCAGATCTCCAACACCATTCAGGTTTGTTGACTGTAACATGCTTTATTCTCTTGGGCTTGTTCCACTCCCTGTTAGCAGCTCTCATGGGCAGGTATCCCATGACTCTGGCATCTCTAACATCTTGGGTTCTCCAGTGCAATCCAGGATTCAACTTCACAGCTTCACATAATGGCCTCTGTACTAGGCCTCCATTCAATGACACCATGATACATGCCTGGCCTCCATGGCTTCATTCCATACCTCCTTTCTCTTGTCCTTGACTCTAAAACCAGAACCACATGGCCAAAGCTGCTAAGCTCTGCTGCTTGCTGGGGCTGGAACGTGGTCCATTAGTTCAAATAATCTTCACCAGCTTTCTGTCTTTTACTGCCTAAGCTTGGTTGTCCTGAAATTTGCTCTGTAGACCAGGCTGGCCTGAAACTCAGAGATCCACCAGCCTCTGCCTTCTGAGTAAAGAAATGAAAGGCATGCCCCACCACACTGACTCTAAGCTTTTCTTTAGTTCCTTTTCACAAGTTGGAAATTTATCTGGGTGGGATCTTGCTATGAGGTCACCACTTCCTATATTACCATTATACCATTTCTTAATCCATTTATCTCCTTGAACACAAGACGTGGCTCCATTCCATTTACTAGTGCTCCTTTTCTCCTCAAAATTTGTATTTTGTAATTACTTCACTCAGCTTGCTCCTTTTCATTGTAAATCATTATAAACATGAACACTAGTAACCACACAACAGAGTCTATACTAGGCTGTTTTGAGATTTCTTGCATCAACAGAATTAGTCTAAAACATTTCACTTTGACCTCAGGCAGACTCTTTGAACAAGGGCAAAAGGCAGCCACTTTTTGTCACAACATACTAAAATTCTTCTCTGAGACCTCAAGACAGGTTTCAAACAAGGCCAACACATTCCAACAAAGCCATACCTTCTAATAGCGCCACTCCCTATGAAATTATGGGGCCAGTACATTCAAACTGCCACAGAGGGGGAAAGTTCCAGACTAGAGGAGGCAGAGAGAGAAGCTGTGATGCTTTTCAGATTAATTTGATGACCCACCTCAGTTCATCGAATCACACACAGCACCGCTGTCCTCTATGCTCCTATTAGTATGGCCCATTAAGCTCATAGCATTCCACTACTTTCCATATCCAAAGTACCAAAGTTCAAATTCCTCCAAACAAGCATATGGTCAGGCCTGTGACAGCAATACCCCAGTTCCTGGTGCCAACTTTAAGGTTTTCATTACTGTGAAGAGACACATGACCATGGCAACTCTCATAAAGAAAACATTTAATTGGGGTGACTGCCTTACAGTTTCAGAGGTTCAGTCCATTATCGTCATTGCAGGGAGCATGGCAGTATGCAGGTAGATGTGGTTCTGGTGCTGAGATTGTTACATCTTGCAGGCAACAGGAAGTCTACTGACACATTAGACAGTATTCTGAGCATAGGAAACCTTAATGCCAGACTCCACAGTGACACACTTCCTCCAACAAAGCCACACCCACTCTAACAAAGCCATACCTTCTAATAGTGCCACTCACTATGAGTCCTGTATATTCAAACTACCACAGAGGGGGAAAGTTCCCAGGCTAGAGGAGGCAGAGAAGGGAAAGGAGCTGTGATGTCTTTCAGATTAATTTGATGACTCTCATATGTTTTTTTTTTTAAATTCTGTAATGTTCTGTAGAAGGAGATAAAGAGTTGTCTTCATCTACTAGTTTAGAGTCTCAATAAAACTAAGATACAAACTAGAGACATGAGGTCAGATGTGGGCTAGCCAGTGAGTATGGAGCCCTGCATCTATATGGATGCTCTCTATTTTACTTCTGTAGGAAGCAGCATTAAGCACCTGTACTTTCTCCCCTGACGCAGGCATAGAAGAGGACAGACTAGAATGTTTCTCAGCAAGCAGGTAGCATCTGAAACAGGAGTTCTTAGAGTCTCAGGCATATTAAGTGTATTCTGTAAAGCTCACTACTCAGGTAAGATACTTTTTACTTTGTGGAAGGAACTGAGGGGCTCAAAGAAATAGAAAATGTTTCTTTCATGCTTCTCTATGGAATTTGAGGAATTCAGACTATTTCTTTTGTCACAATATAATTATTTATAGTGTCCCCTTTTACTCTCAAAAGTAGACATATGGGTCACCCAAATAGCTCAGCAGGTAAAGATGACTTGCTGCCAAATCTGACTACTTTCATTCCCCAATCCACATGGTAAAAGGAGAGAACTAGCTGCTGAAAGTTGTGCTCTAACCTCTACATGGGCACTGTGGTACGTGTTCACACATAGATACACATAAACAAACTAAGGCGGTTCATCAAATATACATTTCTTCCAAGAATGTTTAAACACCTTCAGTAGAAGGGTTACAGCTAGATATACATTCCAGTATTGCCTGCATATAATCTGGTGGGGAGGTCCTGATTGGACCCTTGAGTCTCACTTTCTCTGTGTCTTTGTCTCCCTTCACAGGAAGGAGTAGTCCTGCGGTTGTCTGTTTTCACTGTAAACTATATCTGACTCTCTCTCATATACATACATATACAGAGAGAGAGAGAGAGTGAGACATATATGAAGAGGATAGATATATATCTTCTTCATCATGCTTTGTATAGAGTAGATGTTAAAAGAAAATAATATTTTGAATGTAGGACTGTATAGTGTAAGATACTGTTTGCCATCCACTGATCATTTAAGATATTCTAGGCAAACTTCACCAATTCTAAAACTTATCCTTTCTTCTGAAATTTGAACACAGCTATGTCTCCACACTATCTGATGATTTAGCTGATGAATATATTTATCTTCCATTCAAATAAAATGATTAGTGTTTTGGCTTAAGTAATTATCTTAGAAAATACAATATCAGGATTCTATTCTACTCTCAACCCACCCATTTCTTATATGATGAAAGAACAATTAAGAATAAATTTTTACCAAAACCATCTTATAAATATATTGAATGTTGAATCATTTTGGAGCTTAGAGAGTGATAATAGAAAATTACCATCTGAATAGACCTCCACCATGAAAAAGCAGTTATAATTCATACATTTAAATAAGAAAAAATTCATTTTGAAAGAGAGAAAAGGGAAAGGATAAATTCATGGGCATTAGAACCATCCAGTTATATAATATGCCAAAATTAGTTTTGCTTTCTTGAGTCAACTGTTTGGTGGGAATGCATCTGTTTCTAACAGAGGAAAAGATAGTGAGGTTAGTTAGGTCTTTCCCATTCCCCAAATAAACATATTTCTCTTGCCCTTGACCCTACATCTTTTACACAGTTCTTACACTATCCTTTTCACAAGTTTTTCTTTTTCTTTTTTGGTTATCTCTTGTTAAGGATTCTACCTCTATTTTAAAATTATAGTGATTGTAATAGTCTTGCATTTAGCACACATCCCTAACCCTGTCTTTTCAAAAAACTGCTTCCCTCCTCAACGGGGTTTTTTTTTTGTGTGTGTGTATCTCTGGTGGTCTTGGAACTCATTCTGTAGACCAGGCTGGCCTCAAACTTGAAGATCCAACTGCCTCTGTTCCCCCAAGAGCTGGGATTAAAGTTATATGCCACCACTACCTGGCTCTTTTTTTCCTTTTTTGAGGCAAGGTCTCACTGTGTAGCTCTGGCTGGCCTGTAACTAACTCTCTGTGTAGATCAGGCTGGCTTCAGGCTAACAAAGATTTACTTACATTTACCTCCTGAGTGCTTTGATTAATGGCATGTGCCAGTAATCAGCCTAGAACTGCTTTTCTTAAAATTACCAACAACCTGATTGTCTAGCTTGATAACTTCTTGACAGCTCTTCCTCACTGTTTCACACAGCTTTGTTGGTGTTGGTCATGCCTTCTGTCTTTGACTCTTCCCATACACTGTAATTTATCCTTCCACTTTCTACTATGTCAGTGTTCCTGAGACTGTTTATCTTTCACCTTTCCCTGTTCACAGTTTAAGCAGTCTTATCCATTGCCATGGCTGTTCCCATGGTGACTACCAAATGTTTATCTTCCTATGTTTATCTGTTAAAACTAGGTCCACATTGCCAGAAGCTTCATAGACACCTCTGTCAGGATGTGTTCAGACTACACATATGGAATGCCTTCCTTACAAAGGATGATCCTCTCTTTTGTTTGAGTCAAAAACTGGTTATTCTAAGCTTTTCCCTCATTGTTTCCTTTTTGTTGCAGTTAAGTACTAAGTTCTAGTATTATAGCTTTTATAAACTTAACCATTTCTTAAGTATCTCCTTGTGCTAGACACAGTATTAAGGCTTTTTAAATGCTTCTTCTGTCTCCTAAGTTCTTCTAAATCTTAATTTTATATTTTTAGTTCCTGTAACAGTTTTTCATATTAGTTATTAGTAAGTACTTGATAATGTGTTGTAGTAATTAATCTTTGTTATCAAAGATTATAAAAATTGGTTGAATTTGACTTGAGTACTTCTGTGAGGATTGTCTTCAGAAAGGTTTAGCTGCAGATGGAAGTTCACCTAGAATATGAATAGCATCATCAATTGGGTACGAATCCCAGACTGAATAAAAATGAGAAAGTGAGCTGAACTCTGGTGCCTGACTATCAAACCAGCTGCTTCATATTCCTGCTGCCATGCCTTCCCCACGATGATGGCCTATGCCCTTAAATTGTGAGCCTAAACTAACTCTTCCTTCTGTAAGTTGCTTCATTAGGTATTTTGTCACAGCAACAAGGTATTATACGTTCATCATTTTTATGCCAGGAGAACTAGAAACTTGGCCTTCTCTCCCACTCTTTTCTCCCCTGATCTCTATAGTAATTATCGATCCTATCCCTCTGACTTCCTTATCTCTGTAACATGCCCATTCTCCTCACTCCTACTACTAGTGCCTTAGTTCCAGCCTTCATAATTTATTGCCTAGTCTATTCGTGGTTTTATTTGCTGTTATATCACTCCATTCTGTCTGTTTCTTCCTGTTACTGATGGCCGATAATCTCATACAAATATAAATTTAATCATATCATAGTCCTGCTTAATCACTCTTATTATAATCAAAATGAAGATCACAAGCCTGGGTGGTGGCTATGTTGGTGGGAATTCTTGTTGTGCAATAAAGATGACCTGAGCATGAATTTCCAACATCCATATACAAGACAGGCATAGCCATGTGTCCCTGTCACCCTGTCCTTGTAGGTCAGAGACTGATGGATCCCTGGGTGCTTCCTGGCTAACACACCTACTTGAAATGATGAGCTTTGTTCAGTGAGAGACCTTTTCTCAAAAACTAAGGTAAAAGGCCATTGAGATAGCTTAGCTATCTTGTCTGACCACTTGAGTTCAATTCCTGTCACCCACATAGTAGATGGATAGAACCATTTCCTGAAAGTTGTCTTTTGACCATCACACATATTCCTTGGCATGTGTGTGCACGGCACACACTCATGCACACATACCACACACATACACACACACACACAAATAAATACAATTGAAAAATAAGGGGGAGGGTTCTAGAGAAAAATACCTAATGTCCTTCTTTGCCCTCCATACTCATGAACAATGCACATACTTCACACAAAAGGAAAGATAAAATATCTTAATATGGCACACTGGGATTCTTGTAATTGGCACTTACTTATAAGACTCATCTCTCTTTGCATATAACTTTTCCTCTGTTCTGCCAAATTATCTGTGATTACTGAAAAGACAAGGAATTTTTTGGTCTACATTTTATTTTATTTAGCAAAGGAAATATTAAGTAAAAATGTACTACAAAGACATACCAATTAGACCTAAGAATAAGATACATCTTGTGTTTATTTCTATGTGAAGGTGATCTGGCTGCAACATCTGTCACCCCATTGATACAGGGTTGATTCAACTGATCTGGCTGGCTAGGCGAGTGTTCCCTTCCTCCCTCACCACTCCATGTGCAACCTTCCTGAAACTGTGCACTAGGTCAAAGAGGAGGACCTTCCCCGAATGGAGGAGGACCAGTCTTTGGTCAAGGATAATCCTCCCATGCTAGAACTTCCAAACAAGGTTTAAATATTTTAATTATAATTAAGTTGGTTCTTTCAGTTGCTCTGCTGAAGTTAATATAAGGAAAAGTAAGTCCTTCCTTAGGTTTTAAACTTACCTGGATTGTGCACTTGAAATGACAGAAGTCCAAGACTGGGTTCTTCTTTAAGATGTAGGTCAGAGTGTGTGTGTGTGTGTGTGTGTGTGTGTGTGTGTGTGTGTGTGTGTGTGT